>JAMKQA010004277.1:0-18546 GCA_024699735.1 Posidonia australis | reverse complement strand
GTGGAAATGAATAATGAAAGAGTTATGTGTGTGATCAGGATTGGACTTGTGTGATAGTCCTAGAATCCTGAGCTGATGATGAATCATGAATATTGATGCTTTAACCAGTTGCCAGCCAGTATTTGTGATTTGGTTTTGAGCCCAGTGGGGCCTTGTGTTTTAGGCTTGAATTGGTTAGGAAATATGTTTTGGGAAGAATCCCATGTTTTGAATGGTTTGGTTTTGGAAAAAGGAAATGAATTCCTAAAAGGGTTTTTTTTTTAAAGTGGTTTTTGATAAATTTCCACATGTTTTGAGAACGGAAAAGGTTGTGGCCTTTGAAAAAGCCTGGCTTGGGATTGAGGTCCCAAGTGATGATTTTGTAAAGAAAAGGATGAGTTTTTGGGAATGAGTCCCAAGTGTTGTTTAATAAAGAATGAGTTTCCTAAGGAATAAAACCAAGTTTTACAATGTTAAGAAACAGGTTTTCTTTGGTTTTATCGTGTTTGCTTGTAGTTGGGTGTTTTAGGGGCGCCTACTGGGTGACTTAGATGTCACTCACGCGTGCTGTGTGTTTTCAGGTGCAGACCGCGTGTAGCCAGTTCTCGGTGTAGGAATCGGAGTTTCTAGCCGCGCATCGAGATCCTAGAGGTGAGCCGTGGTTACAATTCTTTTGTTCTGTAATTTGTGTGATTAGGCTTGTGATGCTGTTGTTTGGTAGCGTGCCCGGGTTCGGGGCGTAACAAGATTGCCTCGATCCCATCCGTTTGGATAGGAACTCGGAGGCAAGTGAAAATGCCTCGATCCCATCCGACCAGATAGGAACTCGAAGGCGAGGAGAATGCCTCGATCCCATCCGTCCAGATAGGAACTCGAAGTCGAGGAGAATGCCTCGATCACATCCGTTTGGATAGGAACTCGAAGGTGAAGGAAATGCCTCGATCCCATCCGTCCGGATAGTAACTCGAAGGCGAAGGAAATGCCTCGATCCCATCCATCTGGATAAGAACTCGAAGACGAGGAGAATGCCTCGATCCCATCTGTTCGGATAGGAACTTGAAGGCGAAGGAAAATGCCTCGATCCCATCCGTCCAGGTAGGAGCTCGAAGGCGAGGAGAATGCCTCGATCCCATCCTTCCGGATTGGAACTCGAAGGCGAAGGAAAATGCCATGATCCCATCCATCCAGATTGGATCTCACAGGCGAGAGAGAATGCCTTAATCCCATCCATCCTGATAGGAACTTCAAGGCGAGGCGAATGCCGCGATCCCATCCGTCTGGATAGGAACTCGATGGCAAGTGAAAATGCCCCTATCCCATCCGTCTAGATAGGACGTCGAAGGTGAGGGAGATGCCTCAATACCATCCGTCCGGATAGGAACTCGAAGGTGATGGAAAATGCCACGATCCCATCCGTCCGGATAGGAACTCAAAGGCAAGGTGGATGCCTTGATCCCAACCGTCCGGATAGGAACTCGATGGCGAGGAGAATGCCTCGATCCCATCCATCTGGACAGGAACTCGAAGGCGAGAGAGGAAATGCCGCGATCCAATCCATCCGGATAGGTACTCGAAGGCGAAGGAGAATGCCTCGATCCCATCCGTCCGGATTGGAACTCGAAGGCAAGGAGAATGCCTCGATCCCATCCGTCCGGATTGGAACTCGAAGGCGTGAGAAAATGCCTCGATCCCATCCATCTGGATAGGAACTCGAAGGCGAGGTAGGAAATGCCTCGATCCCATCTGTCCAAATAGGAACTCGAAGGCGGGGAGAATGCCTCGAACCCATCCGTCCAGATAGGAACTCAAAGGCGAGGAGAATGCCTCGATCCCATCCATCTGGATAGGAACTCGAAGGCGAGAGAGGAAATGCCGTGATCCCATCCGTCCGGATAGGTACTCGAAGGCGAAGGAGAATGCCTCGATCCCATCCATCCAGATTGGAACTCGAAGGCAAGGAGAATGTCTCGATCCCATCCGTCCGGATAGGAACTCGAATGCGAGAGAGGAAATGCCTCGATCCCATCCGTGTGGATAGGAACTCTAAGGCGGGGAGAATGCCTCGATCCCATCCGTCCACATAGGAACTCGAAGGCGTGAGAAAATGCCTTGATCCCATCAGTCCAGATAGGAACTCGAAGGCGAGGTAGGAAATGCCTCGATCCCATCTGTCCAAATAGGAACTGGAAGGCGGGGAGAATGCCTTGATCCCATTCGTCCAGATAGGAACTCAAAGGCAAGGAGAATGCCTCGATCCCATCCGTCCAGATAGGAACTCGATGGTGAGAGAAAATGCCTCGATCCCATCCGTCCATATAGGAACTCGAAGGCGAGGGAGGAAATGCCTCGATCCCATCCATCTGGATAGGAACTCCAAGTCGAGGAGAATGCCTCGATCCCATCCGTCCGGATTGGAACTCGATGGCGAGCGAGATGCCTCGATACCATCCGTCCAGATAGGAACTCGAAGGCGAAGGAAAATGCCACGATCCCATCCATCTGGATTGGATCTCACAGGGAGAGAGAATGCCTCAATCCCATCCGTCCAGATAGGAACTTGAAGGCGAGGAGAATGCCTCGATCCCATCCGTCAGGATAGGAACTCGAAGGCGAGTGAAAATGCCTCGATCCCATCCGTTCGGATAGGAACTCGAAGGCAAGGGAGATGCCTCATTACCATCCGTCCGAATAGGACCTCGAAGGTGAAGGAAAATGCCACGATCCCATCCATCCAAATAGGAACTCGAAGGCGAGGTGAATGCCTCGATCCCAACCGTCAGGATAGGAACTCGAAGGCGAGGAGAATGCCTCAACCCTATCCGTCCGGATAGGAACTCGAAGGCGAAAGAGGAAATGCCGCGATCCCATCCGTCCGGATAGGTACTCGATGGCGAAGGAGAATGCCTCGATCCCATCCGTCCGGATTGGAACTCGAAGGAGAGGAGAATGCCTCGATCCCATCCGTCCGGGTAGGAACTCGAAGGCGAGAGAGGAAATGCCTCGATCCCATCCGTCCGGATAGGAACTCGAAGGCGAGGAGAATGCCTCGATCCCATCCGTCCAGATAGGAACTCGAAGGTGAGGAGAATGCCTCGATCCCATCCGTCTGGATAGGAACTCGAAGGCGATGGAAACGCTCGATCCCATCTGTCCGGATAGTAACTTGAAGGCGAAGGAAATGCCGCGATCCCATCCATCCGGATAGGAACTCGAAGACGAGGAGAATGCCTCAATCCCATCTGTCCAGATAAGAACTCGAAGGTGATGGAAAATGCGTCGATCCCATCCATCCGGATAGGTGCTCGAAGGCGAGGAGAATGCCTCAATCCCATCCGTCCAGATAGGAACTCGAAGGCGAGGAGAATGCCTCGATCCCATCCGTCTGGATAGGAACTCGAAGGCGAGGGAGATGCCTCGATCCCATCCGTCCGGATAGGAACTCGAAGGCGAAGGAAAATGCCACGATCCCATCCGTCCGGATTGGATCTCACAGGCGAGAGAGAATACCTTAATCCCATCCGTCGAGATAGGAACTTGAAGGCGAGGAGAATGCCTCGATCCCATCCATCCGGATAGGGACTCGAAGGCGAGTGAAAATGCCTCGATCCCATCCGTCCGGATAGGAACTCGAAGGCGAGGGGGATGCCTCAATCCATCCGTCCGGATAGGAACTTGAATGCGAAGGAAAATACCACGATCCCTTTTAGCCGGATAGGATCTCTTAGGCAAGGAGAATGCCTCGATCCCATCTGTCCAGATGGGAACTCGAAGGCGAGAGAGGAAATGCCTCGATCCCATCTGTCCATATAGGAACTCGAAGGCGAGGAGAATGCCTCGATCCCATCCGTCCAAATAGGAACTCGAAGGCGAGGATATTGCCTCAATCCCATCCGTCAGGATTGGAACTTGAAGGCGAGAGAAAATGCCTTCATCCCATCCGTCCAGATAGGCACTCTAAGGCGAGGGTGGAAATGCCTCGATCCCATCGGTCCAAATAGGAACTCGAAGGTGGGGACAATGCCTCGATCCCTTCCGTCAAGATCGGAACTCGGAGGCGAGAGAGGTAATGCCTTGATCCCATCCATCCAGATAGGAACTCGAAGGCGACGGAAAATGCCTCGAACCCATCCGTCTGGATAGGAATTTGAAGGCGAGGGAATTGTCTCGATCCCATCCGTCCGGATAGGAACTCGATGGCCAAGGAAATGCCTTGATCCCATTCGTCTGGATTGGAACTCAAAGGCGAGAGAGGAAATGCCTCGATCCCATCCGTCCGGATAGGTACTCGAAGGTGAAGGAAAATGCCTCTATCCCATCCGTCCGGATAGGAACTCAAAGGCAAGGTGAATGCCTCGTTCCCTTCCGTCCGGATAGGAACTCGAAGACGACGAGAATGCCTCGATCTCTTCTGTCCGGATAGGAACTCGAAGGCGAAGGAAAATGCCTCGATCCCATCCGTTCGGATAGGAGCTCGTAGGCGGGGAGAATGCCTCGATCCCATCCGTCCGGATAGGAAATCGACGGCGAATGAAAATGCCATGATCCCATCCGTCCGGATAAGAACTCGAAGGCGAGGAGAATGCCTTGATCACATTCGTCCAGATAGTAACTCGAAGGCGAGGAGAATGCCTCGATCCCATCCGTCTATATAGGAACTCGAAGGCGAAGGAAATGCCTCGATCCCATCCGTCCGGATAGTAACTCGAAGGCAAAGGAAATGCCTCGATCCCATCCGTTCGGATAGGAACTCGAAGACGAGGTGAATGACACGATCCCATCTGTCCGGGAGGAACTCGAAGGCGAAGGAAAATGCCTCAATCCCATCCGTCCGAACAGGAACTCGAAGGCGTGGAGAATGCCTCAATCCCATCCGTCCGGATTGGAACTCGAAGGCAAGGAGAATGCCTCGATCCCATCCATCCAGATAGGAACTCGAAGGCGAGAGAGGAAATGCCTCGATCCCATCCGTGTGGATAGGAACTCTACGGCGGGGAGAATGCCTCTATCCCATCCGTCCAGATAGGAACTCGAAGGCGAAGAGAATGCCTCGATCCGATCCATCCAGATAGGAACTCGAAGGCATGAGAAAATGCCTCAATCCCATCTGTCCGGATAGGAACTTGAAGGCGGGGAGAATGCCTCGATCCCATCCGTCCAGATAGGAACTCAAAGGCGAGGAGAATGCCTCGATCCCACTTGTCCAGATAGGAACTCGATGGCGAGAGAAAATGCCTCGATCCCATCTGTCCGGATAGGAACTTGAAGGCGAGGGAGGAAATGCCTCGATCCCATCCATCCGGATAGGAACTCCAAGTTGAGGAGAATGCCTCGATCCCATCCGTCCGGATTGGAACTCGATGGCGAGCGAGATGCCTCGATACCATCCGTCCAGATAGGAACTCGGAGGCGAAAGAAAATTCCACAATCCCATCCATCTGGATTGGATTTCACAGGCGAGAGAGAATGCCTTAATCCCATCCGTCCAGATAGGAACTTGAAGGCGAGGAGAATGCCTCGATCCCATCCGTCTGGATAGGAACTCGAAGGCGAGTGAAAATGCCTCGATCCCATCCGTCCGGATAGGAACTCGAAGGTGAGGGAGATGCCTCATTACCATCCGTCCGAATAGGACCTCGAAGGTGAAGGTAAATGCCACGATCCCATCCGTCCGGATAGGAACTCAAAGGCGAGGTGAATGCCACGATCCCATCTGTTTGGATAGGAACTCGAAGGCGAGTGAGATGCCTTGATCCCATCCGTCCGGATAGGAACTCGAAGGTGAAGGAAAATGCCATGATCCCATCCGTCCGGATTGGATCTCACAAGCGAGAGAGATTGCCTTAATCCCATCCATCCAGATCGGATCTTGAAGGCGAGGAGAATTCCTCTATCCCATCCATCTGGATAGGAACTCGAAGGCGAGTGAAAATGCCTCTATCCTATCCATCCATATAGGAACTGGAAGGCAAGAGAGATGCCTCAATACCATCCGTCCCGATAGGAACTCGGAGGTGAAGGAAAATGCCACGATCCCATCCGTCCGGAAAGGAACTCAAAGGCGAGGTAAATGCCTCAATCCCAACCGTCCGGATAGGAACTCGAAGGCGAGGAGAATGCCTCGATCCCATCCGTTCGGAAAGGAACTCGAAGGCCAGAGAGGATATGCCGCGATCCCATTCGTCCGGATAAGTACTCGAAGGCGAAGGAGAATGCCTCGATCCCATCCGTCCGGATAGGAACTCGAAGGCGAGAGAAAATGCCTCGATCCCATCCTTCCGGATAGGAACTCGATGGCGAGGTAGGAAATGCCTCGATCCCATCTGTCCAAATAGGAACTCGAAGGCGGGGAGAATGCCTCGATCCCATCCGTCCAGAAAGGAACTCAAAGGCGAGGAGAATGCCTCGATCCCATCCGTCCGGATAGGAACACGAAGGTGAGGGAGATGCCTCAATCCCATCTGCCCGGATAGGAACTCGATGGCGAGGGAGATGCCTCGATCCCATCCGTCCGGATAGGAACTCGAAGGTGAAGGAAAATGCCACGATCCCATCCATCCGGATTGGATCTCACAGGCGAGGAGAATGCCTCAATCCCATCCGTCCAGATAGGAACTCGACGGCGAGGAGAATGCCTCGATCCCATCCGTCTGGATAGGAACTCGATGGCGACTGAGATGCCTCAATACCATCCATCCAGATAGGAACTTGATTGTGAAGGAAAATACCACGATCCCATCCATCCGGATAGGAACTCGTAGGCGAGGACAATGCCACGACCCCTTCAGTCCGGATAGGAACTTGAAGGCGAGGAGAATTCCTCGATCCCATCCGTCCGGATTGGAACTCGAAGGCGACGGAAACTGCCTCGATCCCATCCGTCCAGATAGGAACTCAAAGGCGAGGAGAATGCCTCGATCCCATCTATCCAGATAGGAACTCGAAAGCGAGGAGAATGCCTCGATCCCATCCGTCCGGATAGGAACTCGAAGGCGAGAGAAAATGCCTCGATCCGATCCGTCCAGATAGGAACTCGAAGGCGAGGGAGGAAATGCCTCGATCCCATCCGTCCAAATAGGAACTCGAGGGCGGGGACAATGCCTCGATCCCTTCCGTTAAGATCGGAACTCGAGGGCGAGTGATGTAATGCCTCGATCCCTTCCATCTAGATAGGAACTCAAAGGTGAAGGAAAATGCCTCGAACCCATTCGTCCGGATAGGAACTCGAAGGCGTGGGAATTGCCGCGATCCCATCCGTCCGGATAGGAACTCGATGGCGATGGAAATGCCTCTATCCCATTCGTCCGGATTGCAGCTCGAAGGCGAGAGAGGAAATGCCTCGATCCCATCCGTCTGGATAGGCACTCGAAGGCGAAGGAAAATGCCTCGATCCCATCTGTCCGGATAGGAACTCGAAGGCTAGGAGAATGCCTCGATCACATCCGTCCGGACAGGAACTTGATGGCAAGGAGAATGCTTCGATCCCATCCGTCCGGATAGGAATACGATGGCGAGAGAGGAAATGCCTCGATCCCATCCGTCCAGATAGGAACTCGTAGGCGAGGAGAATGCCTCGATCCCATCCGTCCAGATAGGAACTCGAAGGCGAGGAGAATGCCTCGATCCCATCCGTCCGGATAGGAACTCGAAAGTGAGGGAGGAAATGCCTCGATCCCATCCGTCCAAATAGGAACTCGAAGGCGGGGAGAATGCCTCGATCCAATCCGTCCTAATAGGAACTCGAAGGCGAGAGAGGAAATTCCTCGATCCCATCCGTCCAGATAGGAACTCGAAGTCGAAGGATAATGCCTCGATCCCGTCCGTCCGGATAGGAACTCGAAGGCGAGGGAATTGCCTCGATCCCATCCGTCCTAATAGGAACTCGAAGTCGAGGGAGATGCCTCAATACCAACCGTCCGGATAGGAACTCGAAGGCAAGGAAAATGCCTCGATCCCATCCGTCCTGATAGGAACTCGAAGGCGAGGGAGATGCCTCAATACCATCCGTCCGGATAGGAACTCGAAGGCGAGGAGAATGCCTCGATCCCATCCATCCGGATATGAACTCGAAGTCGAGGAGAATGCCTCGATCCCATCCGTCCGGATAGGAACTCGAAGGCGAGGAGAATGCATTGATCCCATCCATCCGGATAGGAACTCGAAGGTGAGAGAGGAAATGCCTCGATCCCATCCATTCAGATAGGCACTCGAAGGCGAAGGAAAATGCCTCGATCCCATCCGTCCGGATAGGAACTCGAAGGTGAAGGAAATGCGACGATCCCATCCGTCCGGATAGGAACACGAAGGCGAGAGAGGAAATGCCTCGATCCCATCCTTCCGGATAGGTACTCGAAGGCAAAGGAAAATGCCTCGATCCCATCCGACAGGATAGGGACTCGAAGGCAAGGAGAATGCCTCGATCCCATCCGTCCGGATAGGAACTTGAAAACGAGGAGAATGCCTCGATCCCATCTGTCCGGATAGGAACTCGAGGGCGAGGAGAATGCCTCGATCACATCCGTCCGGATATGAACTCGAAGGCGAGGAGAATGCCTCAATCACATCCGTCCAGATAGGAACTCGATGGCGAGGAGAATGCCTCGATCCCATCCATCCAGATAGGAACTCGAAGGCGAGGTAGGAAATGCCTCGATCCCATCTATCCAAATAGGAACTCGAAGGCGGGGAGAATGCCTCGATCCCATCCGTATAGATTGGAACTCGAAGGCGCGGAGGGTGCCTCGATCCCATCCATCCAGATAGGAACTCGAAGGCGAGAGAAAATGCCGTGATCCCATCGGTCCGGATAGTTACTCTTAGGCGAGGAGAATGCCTCGATCCCATCCGTCCAAATAGGAACTCGAAGGAGGGGTGAATGCCTTGATCCCTTCCGTCCAAATAGGATCTCGAAGGTGTGGGAAAATGCCTCGATCCCATCCGTCCGGATAGGAACTCGAAGGCGAGGGAGGAAATGCCTCGATCCCATCCATCCGGATAGGAACTCCAAGTCGAGGAGAATGCCTCGATCCCATCCGTCCGAATTGGGACTCGATGGCGAGTGAGATGCCTCGATCCCATCCATCCAGATAGGAACTCGAAGGCGAAGGAAAATGCCACGATCCCATCCATCTGGATTGGATCTCACAGGCGAGAGAGAATGCCTTAATCCCATCCGTCCAGATAGGAACTTGAAGGCGAGGAGAATGCCTCGATCCCATCTGTCTGGATAGGAACTCGAAGGCGAGTGCAAATGCCTCGATCCCATCCGTCCGGATAGGAACTCGAAGGCGAGGGAGATGCCTCATTACCATCCATCCGAATAGGACCTCGAAGGTGAAGGAAAATGCCACGATCCCATCCGTCCGGATAGGAACTCGAAGACGAGGTGAATGACACGATCCCATCTATCCGGGTAGGAACTCGAAGGCGATGGAAAATGCCTCGATCCCATCCGTCCGGACAGGAACACGAAGGCATGGAGAATGACTCGATCCCATCCGTCTGGATAGCAACTCGAAGGCGATTGAAAATGCCTCGATCCCATCCGTCTGGATAGGAACTCGAAGGCGAGGGAGGAAATGCCTTGATCCCATCCATCCAAATAGGAACTCGAAGGCGGGGAGAATGCCTCGATCCCATCCGTCCGAATCAGATCTCACCAGCGAGAGAGAATGCATTAATCCCATCCGTCCAGATAGGAACTTTAAGGCGAGGAAAATGCCTCGATCCCATCTGTCTGGATAGGAACTCGAAGGCGATTGAAAATGCCTCGATCCCATCCGTCCGGATAGGAACTCGAAGGCGAGGGAGGAAATGCCTTGATCCCATCCGTCCGGATAGGAACTTGTGGTCGAGGAGAATGCCTCGATCCCATCCGGTCGGATAGGAACTCGAACGCGAAGGAAAATGCCACGATCCCATCCATCTGTATTGGATCTCACCGGCGGGAGAGAATGCCTTAATCCCATCCGTCCAGATAGGAACTTGAAGGCGAGGAGAATGCCTCGGTCCCATCCGTCAGGATAGGAACTCGAAGGCGAGTGAAAATTCCTCGATCCCATCCGTCCAGATAGGAACTCGAATGCGAGGGAGATGCCTCAATACCATCCGACCGGATAGGTACTTGAAGGCGAGGAGAATGCCTCGATCCCATCTGTCTAGATAGGAACTCAAAGGCGAGGAGAATGCCTCGATCCCATCCATCTGGATAGGAACTCGAAGGCGAAGGAAATGCCTCGATCCCATCCGTCTGGATAGTAACTCGAAGGCGATAGAAATGCCTCGATCCCATCCGTCCGGATAGGAACTCGAAAGTGAGGGAGGAAATGCCTCGATCCCATCCGTCCAAATAGGAACTCGAAGGCGGGGAGAATGCCTCGATCCCATCCGTCCTGATAGGAACACGAAGGCGAGAGAGGAAATGCCTCGATCCCATCCGTCTAGATAGGAACTCGACGGCGAAGGAAAATTCCTCGATCCCGTCCGTCCGGATAGGAACTCGAAGGCAAGGGAATTGCCTCGATCCCATCCGTCCTGATAGGAACTCCAAGTCGAGGGAGATGCCTCAATACCATCCGTCCGGATAGGAACTCGAAGGCGAGGAGAATGCCTCGATCCCATTCGTCCTGATAGGAACTCGAAGGCGATGGAGATGCCTCAATACCATCCGTCCGGATAGGAACTCGAAGACGAGGAGAATGCCTCGATCCCATAAATCCGGATATGAACTCGAAGTCGAGGAGAATGCCTCGATCCCATCCGTCCGGATAGGAACTCGAAGGCGAGGAGAATACGTTGATCCCATCCGTCCGGATAGGAACTCGAAGGCGAGAGAGGAAATGCCTTGATCCCATCAGTTCGGATAGGCACTCGAAGGCGATGGAAAATGCCTCGATCCCATCCGTCCGGATAGGAACTTGAAGGCGAAGGAAATGCAACGATCCCATCCGTCCGGATAGGAACACGAAGGCGAGAGAGGAGATGCCTCGATCCCATCCTTCCGGATAGGTACTCGAAGACGAAGGAAAATGCCTCGATCCCATCCGACAGGATAGGAACTCGAAGGCAAGGAGAATGCCTCGATCCCATCTGTCCGGAAAGGAACTTGAAGACGAGGAGAATGCCTCGATCCCATCTGTCCGGATAGGAACTCGAGGGCGAGGAGAATGCCTCGATCACATCCATCTGGATACGAACTCGAAGGTGAGGAGAATGCCCCGATCCCATCCGTCCTGATCGGAACTCGAAGGCGAGGGAGATGTCTTGATTCCATCCGTCCGGCTAAGAACTCAAAGGCGAAGGAAAATGCCATGATCCCATCCGTCTGGATTGGATCTCACAAGCGAGAGAGAATGCCTTAATCCTATCCGTCCAGATAGGAACTCGAATGCGAGGAGAATGCCTCGATCCCATCCGTCCGGATAGGAACTTGAAGGTGAGATAAAATACCTCGATCCCATCCGTCTGGATTGGAACTTGAAGGCGAGGGAGATGCCTCAATACAATCTGACCGGATAGGAACTCGAAGGCGAGGGAAATTGCCACGATCCCATCTGTCCAGATAGGAACTTGAAGGCGAGGAGAATGCCTCGATCCCATACATTCGGATAGGAACTCGAAGTCGAGGAGAAAGCCTCGATCCCATCTATCCGGAAAGGAACTTGAAGACGAGGAGAATGCCTCGTTCCCATCTGACCGGATAGGAACTCGAAGGCGAAGGAAATTGCCACGATCCCATCTGTCCAGATAGGAACTTGAAGGCGAGGAGAATGCCTCGATCCCATCCATTCGGATAGGAACTCGAAGGCGAGGAGAAAGCCTCGATCCCATCCGTCCGGATTGGAACTCGAAGGCGAGAGAGGAAATGCCTCAAACCCATCCCTCCGGATAGGAACTCGAAGGCGAGGAGAATGCCTCGATCCCATCCGTCTAGATGGGAACTCGAATGCGAGGAGAATGCCTCGATCCCATCCGCCCGGATAGGAACTCGAAAGTGAGGGAGGAAATGCCTCGATCCCATCCGACCAAAAAGGAACTCAAAGCGGGGAGAATGCCTCGATCCCTTCCGTCCTGATAGGAACTCGAAGGCGAGAGAGGAAATGCCTCGATCCCATCCGTCCGGATAGGAACTCGAAGGCGAAGGAAAATGCCTCGATCCCATCCGTCCGGATAGGAACTCGAAGGCGATTGAAAATACCTCTATCCCATCCGTCTGGATAGGAACTCGAAGGCAAGGGAGATACCTCAATACCATCCGTCCGGATAGGATCTCGAAGGCGAGGAGAATGCCTCGAACCCTTCCTTCTGGATAGGAACTCGAAGTCGAGGAGAATGCCTCGATCCCATCCGTCCGGATAGGAACTCGAAGGCGAGGAGAATGCCTCGATCCCATCCATCCGGATCGAAACTCGAAGGTGAGAGAGGAAATGCCTCCATCACATCCGTCTAGATTGGAACTCGAAGATGAAGGAAAATGCCACGATCCCATCCATCCAAATAGGAACTCAAACGCGATGGTATTGCCTCGATCCCATCCGTTTGGATAGAAATTCGATGGCGAAGGAAATGCGTCGATCCCTTCCGTCCGGATAGGAACTCAAAGGCGAGAGAGGGAATGCCTCATTCCCATCCGTCCGGATAGGTACTCGAAGGCGAAGGAAAATGCCTCGATCCCATCCGTCTGGATAGGAACACGAAGGCGAGGAGAATGCCTCTATCCCATCCATCCGGATAGGAACTCGAAGGCGTGAGAGGAAATGCCTCGATGCCATCCGTCCGGATAGGTGCTCGAAGGCGAGGAGAATGCCTCGATCCCATCTGTCCAGATAGGAACTCGAATGCGAGGAGAATGCCTCGATCCTATCCGTCTGGATAGGAACTCGAAGGCGAAGGAAATGCCTCGATCCCTTCCGTCCGGATAGTAATTCGAAGGTGAAGGAAATCCCTCAATCCCGTCCGTCCGGATAGGAACTCGAAGACGTGGAGAATGCCTCGATCCCATCTGTCCGGATTGGAACTCGAAGGCGAAGGAAATTGCCTCGTTCCCATCCTCCAGTTTGGGACTCGAAGGCGAGGAGAATGCCTCGATCCCATCCATCCGGATAGGAACTCAAAGTCGAGGAGAATGCCTCGATCCCATCCGTCCGGATAGGAACTCGAAGGCGAGCGAGACGCCTCGAACCCATCCATCCGGATAGGAACTCGAAGGCGACGGAAAAGGCCACGATCCCATCCGTCCGGATTGGATTTCACAAGCGAGAGAGAATGCCTTATTCCCATCCATCCAGATAGGAACTCGAAGGTGAGGAGAATGCCTCGATCCCATCTGTCCGGATAGGAACTCGAAGGCGAGAGAAAATCCCTCGATCCCATCCGTTTGGAAAGGAACTCCAAGGTGAGGGAGATGCCTCAATACCATCCGTCCGGATAGGAACTCGAAGGCGAAGGAAAATGCCACGATCCCATCTGTCCGGATAGGAACTCGATCGCGAGGAGAATGCCTCGATCCCAACCGTCCAGATAGGAACTCGACGGCGAGGAGAATGCCTCGATCCCATCCATCCAGATAGGAACTCGAAGGCGAGAGAGGAAATGCCTCGATCCCATCCGTTCGGATAGGAACTCGAAGGCGAGGAGAATGCCTCGATCCCATCCATCCAGATAGGAACTCGAAGGTGAGGAGACTGCCTCGATCCCATCCGTCTGGATAGGAACTCGAAGGCGAGAAAAAATGCCTCGATCCCATCTGTCCAAATAGGAACTCGAAGGCGGGGAGAATGCCTCGATCACATCCATCCAGATAGGAACTCGAAGGAGAGGAGAATGCCTCGATGCAATTCGTCCAGATAGGAACTCGAGGGTGAGAGAAAATGCCTCAATCCCACCCGTCCGGATAGGAAATCGAAGGCGAGGGAGGAAATGCCTCGATCCCATCCATCTGGATAGGAACTCATAGTCGAGGAGAATGGCTCGATCCCATCCGTCCGGATAGGAACTCGAAGGCGAGTGAAAATGCCTCTATCCCATCCGTCTGGATAGGAACTCGAAGGCGAGTGAAAATGCCTCTATCCCATAAGTCCGGATTGGAACTCGAAGGCGAGGGAGATGCCTCAATACCATCTGTCCGGATAGGAACTCGAAGGTGAAGGAAAATGCCACGATCCCATCCGTCCGGATAAGAAATCAAAGGCGAGGTGAATGCCTCGATCCCAACCGTTTGGATAGGAACTCGAAGGCGAGAGGGGAAATGCCGCGATCCCATCCGTCCAGATAGGTACTCGAAGGCGAGGAGAATGCCTCGATCCCATCCGTCCAGATAGGAACTCGAAGGCGAGGAGAATGCCTCGATCCCATCCATCTAGATAGGAACTCGAAGGCGAAGGAAATGCCTCGATCCCATCTGTCCGGATAGTAACTCGAAGGCGAAAGAAATGCCTCGATCCCATCCATCCGGATGGGAACTCGAAGACGAGGAGAATGCCTCGATCCCATCTGTCCGGATAGGTCCTCGAAGGCGAAGGAAAATGCCTCGATCCCTTCCGTTCGGATAGGAGCTCGAAGGCGAGGAGAATGCCTCGATCCCATCCGTCCGGATAGGAAATCAAAGGCGAGGAGAATGCCTCGATCCCATCCGTCCGGATAGGAACTCGAAGGCGAGCGAGATGCCTCGATCCCATCCGTTTGGATAGGAACTCGAAGGCGAAGGAAAATGCCACGATCCCATCCATCCGGATTAGATCTCACTGGCGAGAGAGAATACCTTAATCCCATCCGTCCAGATTGGAACATGAAGGCAAGGTGAATGCCTCGATCCCATCCATCCAGATAGGAACTCGAAGGCGAGAGAAAATGCCTGACTCCCATCCGTCCGGATAGGAACTCGAAGGCGAGGGAGATACCTCAATACCATCCGTCCGGATAGGAACTTGAATGCGAAGGACAATGGCACGATCCCATCAATCCGGATAGGAACTCGTAGGCGAGGAGAATGCCTCGATCCCATCCGTCAGGATAGGAACTCATAGGAGAGGAGAATGCCTCGATCCCATCCGTCCGGATAGGAACTCGAAGGCGAGGGAGGAAATGCCTCGATCCCATCTGTCCTGATTGGAACTCGAAAGCGAGGAGAATCCCTCGATCCCATCCGTCCAGATAGGAACTCGAAGGCGAGGAGAATGCCTCGATCCCATCCGTCCGGATAGGAACTCGAAGGCAAGAGAAAATGCCTCGATCCCATCCATCCAGATAGGAACTCGAAGGCGAGGGAGGAAATGCCTCGATCCCATCCGTCCAAATAGGAACTCGAAGGCGGGGTGAATGCCTCGATCCCTTCCGTCAAGAACAGAACTCGAAGGCGAGAGAGGTAATGCCTCGATCCCATCCATCCGGATAGGAACTCGAAGGCAAAGGTAAATGCCACGAACCCATCCGACCGGATAAGAACTCGAAGGCGAGGGAATTGCCTCGTTCCCATTCATCCGGATAGGAACTCGAAGGCGAAGGAAATGCCTCGATCCCTTCCGTCCGGATAGGAACACGGAGGCGAGAGAGGAAATGCCTCGATCCCATCTGTTCGGATAGGTACTCAAAGGCGATGGAAAATGCTTCGATCCCATCCGTCCGGATTGGAACTCGAAGGCGAGGAGAATGCCTCGATCCCATCCGTCCGGATAGGAACTCAAAGGACATGAGAATGCCTTGATCCCATCTGTCTGGATAGGAACTCGAAGGCAATGGAAAAGGCCACGATCCCATCCGTCCGGATAGGATTTCACAGGCGAGAGTGAATGACTTATTCCCATCCATCCAGATAGGAACTCGAAGGCGAGGAGAATGCCTCTATCCCATCTGTTCGGATAGGAACTCGAAGGCGAGAGAAAACTCCTCGATCCCGTCCATTTGGAAAGGAACTCCAAGGCGAGGGAGATGCCTCAATACCATCCGTCCGGATAGGAACTCGAAGGCGAAGGAAAATGCCACGATCCCATCTATCCGGATAGGAACTCGATGGCGAGGAGAATGCCTCGATCCCAACCGTCCGGATAGGAACTCGACGGCGAGGAGAATGCCTCGATCCCATCCATCCGGATAGGAACTCGAAGGCGAGAGAGGAAATGCCTCGATCCCATCTGTTCTGATAGGAACTCGAAGGCGAGGAGAATGCCTCGATCCCATCCGTCCAGATAGGAACTCGAAGGTGAGGAGACTGCCTCGATCCCATCCGTCTGGATAGGAACTCGAAGGCGAGAAAGAATGCCTCGATCCCATCTATCCAAATAGGAACTCGAAGGCGGGGAGAATGCCTCGATCACATCCATCCAGATAGGAACTCCAAGGAGAGGAGAATGCCTCGATGTAATTCGTCCAGACAGGATCTCGAGGGCGAGAGAAAATGCCTCGATCCCATCCGTCCGGATAGGAAATCGAAGGCGAGGGAGGAAATGCCTCGATCCCATCCGTCCAAATAGGAACTCGAATGCGGGGTGAATGCCTCGATCCCTTCCGTCAAGAACAGAACTCGAAGGCGAGAGAGGTAATGCCTTGATCCCATCCATTCGGATAGGAACTCGAAGGCAAAGGTAAATGCCACGAACCCATCCGACCGGATAAGAACTCGAAGGCGAGGGAATTGCCTCGATCCCATCCATCTGGATAGGAACTCGAAGGCGAAGGAAATGCCTCGATCCCATCCTTCCGGATAGGAACTCGGAGGCGAGAGAGGAAATGCCTCGATCCCATCTGTTCGGATAGGTACTCAAAGGCGATGGAAAATGCCTCGATCCCATCCGTCCGGATTGGAACTCGAAGGCGAGGAGAATGCCTCGATCCCATCCGTCCGGATAGGAACTCAAAGGAGAGGAGAATGCCTTGATCCCATCTGTCCGGATAGGAACTCGAAGGCGATGGAAAAGGCCACGATCCCATCCGTCCGGATTGGATTTCACAGGCGAGAGAGAATGCCATATTCCCATCCATCCAGATAGGAACTCGAAGGCGAGGAGAATGCCTCTATCCCATCTATCCGGATAAGAACTCAAAGGCGAGAGAAAACGCCTCGATCCCGTCTGTTTGGAAAGGAACTCCAAGGCGAGGGAGATGCCTCAATACCATCCGTCCGGATAGGAACTTGAAGGCGAAGGAAAATGCCACGATCCCATCTATCCGGATAGGAACTCGATGGCGAGGAGAATGCCTCGATCCCAACCGTCCGGATAGGAACTCGACGGCGAGGAGAATGCCTCTATCCCATCCATCCGGATAGGAACTCGAAGGCGAGAGAGGAAATGCCTCGATCCCATCTGTTCGGATAGGAACTCGAAGGCGAGGAGAATGCCTCGATCCCATCCGTCCAGATAGGAACACGAAGGTGAGGAGACTGCCTCGATCCCATCCGTCTGGATAGGAACTCGAAGGCGAGAAAAAATGCCTCGATCCCATCTATCCAAATTGGAACTCGAAGGCGGGGAGAATGCCTCGATCACATCCATCCAGATAGGAACTCGAAGGAGAGGAGAATGCCTCGATGCAATTCGTCCAGACAGGAACTCGAGGGCGCGAGAAAATGCCTCATTCCCATCCGTTCGGATAGGAAATCGAAGGCGAGGGAGGAAATGCCTCGATCCCATCCATCCGGATAGGAACTCATAGTCGAGGAGAATGGCTCGATCCCATCCGTCCGGATTGGAACTCGAAGGCGAGTGAAAATGCCTCTATCCCATCCGACTGGATAGGAACTCGAATGCGAGTGAAAATGCCTCTATCCCATAAGTCCGAATTGGAACTCGAAGGCGAGGGAGATGCCTCAATACCATCCGTCCAGATAGGAACTCGAAGGTGAAGGAAAATGCCACGATCCCATCCGTCCGGATAAGAAATCAAAGGCGAGGTGATTGCCTCGATCCCAACCGTTTGGATAGGAACTCGAAGGCGAGAGGGGTAATGCCGCGATCCCATCCGTCCGGATAGGTACTCGAAGGCATGGAGAATGCCTCGATCCCATCCGTCCAGATAGGAACTCGAAGGCGAGGAGAATGCCTCGATCCCATCCATCTAGATAGGAACTCGAAGGCGAAGGAAATGCCTCGATCCCATCCGTCCGGATAGTAACTCGAAGGCGAAAGAAATGCCTCGATCCCATCCATCCGGATAGGAACTCGAAGACGAGGATAATGCCTCGATCCCATCTGTCCGGATAGGTCCTCGAAGGCGAAGGAAAATGCCTCGATCCCATCCGTTCGGATAGGAGCACGAAGGCGAGGAGAATGCCTCGATCCCATCTGTCCGGATAGGAACTCGAAGGCGAGCGAGATGCCTTGATCCCATCCGTCCGGATAGGAACTCGAAGGCGAAGGAAAATGCCACGATCCCATCCATCCGGATAGGAACTTGTAGGAGAGGAGAATGCCTCGATCCCATCCGTCAGGATAGGAACTCAAAGGAGAGGAGAATGCCTCGATCCCATCCGTCCGGATAGGAACTCGAAGGCGAGGGAGGAAATGCCTCGATCCCATCTGTCCTGATAGGAACTCAAAAGCGAGGAGAATGCCTCGATCCCATCCGTCCAGATAGGAA
>JAMKQA010004276.1:0-20361 GCA_024699735.1 Posidonia australis | reverse complement strand
CTTGGTTTTCTCCCTTGGCATAATAGGAAGGCACAACTCTATTTTCAATCATTCCATGCATTTTAGATTGCATTTGGCATATAGCAAGGCAAGGATGATAAATCACTCGAGATTATTAGATCTTTGATCTTATTGTGCAATATTCTTGCATCAATACTTGACCTGACGTATGAGTGATATTTCTGAGCATCAGGACACACCTTTACACATCATGCACCCATATTTTAGACACCACACACATAAGCATGGCATGGCATATCGCCCTCGGGTGTACAGCAAAGGTTGAAAAGTCGACATTTCATAACTAATAGAGAAACCAATAGAAGACCGATTTATTCTGGCGCACGAGGGTGCCTAATACCTTCCTTGTGCGTAACAGGGATCCTTACCCATTGTTCTGGTTCATGACCTACTTTTCCATTGCATGGTTTACATGTTTTATATGATTTCCTCGTCTTCCATTTAAAGAGACTAGGTGGCGACTCCTGCATTTGCATTTTTATTTTTATTGTTTTTGCCGTGACTTCGCCGATCCCTCGTGTATTTTGGCCTTTCGCGACCAAACCACATATATGTTCCAGGCTGTCGTCGGCATGGTTATAGGGGTATATGGTCATCCTCTCAAGAGCCTTCGCCGCCAAGTTTGGGAGCAAATTTTTTAGATCACTGAAACAATTCCCCTCCCCATCCTTCTCATGGAAGATTTTAATGCTATTACAGATCCATTGGAAAAACAGGGTGGTTGCACCCCCTCAAATAGTGATCTTTGTGACTTTCGACATTTCATATCTGATTTGTGTGCTCTTGACCTTGGTTATAATGGGAATCACTTTACTTGGACTAATAGAAGATCTTTTCCCTTTTTTTGTGCTGGAGAGGCTTGATCGTTGTTTGACCATCATAGACTGGCACCATCTTTTTCCTAATGTTGATAATTTCCACTTCACTACCTATGGTAGTGATCATAAACCCATTAGACTGGAACTTTTTAAGAGGTCCCATGTTTGTCGTTGCCGTTTCTAGTTGGAGTACAGATGGATGGCTCGCCCTGAGTTTGACTCATTCTCTGGAAGTGCTTACGGATGAAGAAGCTCATCAATTCTTAGAAGAACAAGCATTTCAATGACTGGAAGTCTAGAATCAAGTCTCTCACTGACATATTAATTTCTCTTCAATCTGGTACTACTTCAAATAGCTCTATTCGGGATGAGAAAGACACTCAAATTGAACTCAACAAGGCCATATACCTAGATGATCTTGATTGGAAACAACAATCTCATGCCCACTGAAACTTCCATGGGGACCATAATATCAAGTTCTACCATCTTTATACTCTTAACAGGGAAAAAAAAACAGAATTTCCTATCTCAAACTTGATGATGGTGTTGTTACTGATAATAGATGTCTCATTTCCAAAAGCTCTTACTCGCTATTTCCATAACCATTTTAGATCTTCTTCCCCTCCCTCCTCCCTTCCGATTCTAAACTACATCAACTGGGGTTCTCCACGAATCTTTGTTGACAAGGACCATTCGTTCTCAAAGATTCCTAATGAAGATTGTATGAAGCGTGTTTCTTTTCCATGAACCCCTCCAAAGCTCTTGGCCCTAATGGTTATCATGCGAGATTCTATCAACGCTATTGGGATCTGATTAAGGATGATATTCTCTCTCTGATTCAATCTTTCTTTCAAAGGGCCACCATGCCTCCTAATCTCAATCATACCCATATTTGCCTTATTCCAAAGAAGGATATTTGCCTCCATCTTGAGTATTTTCAATCCATTAGTTTGACCAATGTGCTCTACAAAGTTATCACGAAGATCATGGCTAATAGGCTAAAACTTATGCTTGGGAAAATCATTAATCAAATCGAAGCTGCTTTCATTGCCAATAGACAAATCAGTGATAATGTCATTATCACCAGGGAAGTTTTTCATTTTATAAATCATACCAGAGTCAAGAATCATTATTGTGCTCTGAAATTGGATCTATCAAAGGCTTTTGATAGATTGGAATGGGGTTTTGTTGATCAAATCTTTGGGTTTGCGAAGGCATAGTTGCTATCTCATCCTCCAATGTCTATTTACATCCACCTTCTCTATCATGCTAAATGGACCATCTATCTAAGGGTGGAAAGTGGTGCTGACATTCAACACAGTGCTAAATGCCTCCTATGACGCTCCCTAAAACCTCGATGTGAATTGGATGTTTTTGTCAAACACGATCGATACTGGTACTCCATGCAGTCAAACTATTTCTAACACTTATAACTCTGCCAGCTGTGATAAGGAAAGATTCACCTTCATGGGAAAGAAGTGTGTTGACTTTGTAAGTCGATCCACAATTACCCAAACTGTATTATTCTTCCTCTTGGTCTTGGATAATCCCATTACAAAGTCCATCGACACGTGTTCCTATTTCCAGACTGGAATATCTAGAGGTTGAAGAGTTCCTCCTGGCCTCTAATACTCAATCTTCACCATCTGACAGGTTACATACTTCACCACATGCTCAGTAATTTCTCTTTTCATCTTAGGTCACTAGAAATTTCTTTTCAAATCCTTATATATCTTGGTGCTTTCTAGGTGGATCGTGTATCTAGATTGGTAGGCGTTATCAAGTAATCTCTGTTTCACCTCCTCCACTTGAGGCACATACAGACGTAGATCATACTTGAGCCCTCTATCCACACCAATAGAGAAAAGAGGTGCTTCTCTTGCCTTCAGTTTCTGCCAGATATCTCGCACAAATGGGTTTAACTGCTGAGCTGTCACAATTGCTTCCAATAATCTTAGACGAATTGACAAATTTGCCATCTAGGCTCCAGTAAGTCTTTGAGACTGCCTCCGTGGTTTTCACTCGACCAATACTTCCAGTAGATGCCATTCTTTGATCATTAGGCTGATCACAACAAGAGTATGTTTGCTTAATGCATCTGTGACCACATTTGCCTTTCCTGGGTGATAAGACAAGTTGAAGTCATAATCTTTGAGGTACTCCATCCACCCCTCTGTCTCAGGTTTAGATCTTTCTATGTAAAGATATACTTTAAGCTCCATTGATCTGTGAATACCTCAAATTGTTCGTCATACAAATAGTGCCTCCAAATCTTCAAGGAAAAGACCACTGCAGCCATCACCTTACTATGCTGTATTAAGACACACCATAACCTGGTCCTACGTGTATTACTATATACTACAAAACCTCCACTTCCAGAGGGTAGAGTCAGGAGTGGAAATGTGACGAGATGGGCATTCAGTTCATTGAAACTCTTCGCACTGCCAATCCCAGATGAAGGAAATTTCCTTTCGAGTCAGTCTTGTCAAAGGTGCCGCAATCTTGGAGAAGTCTTGGATAAATCTCCGATAATATCCTACTAAGCCTAAGAAACTTTTGATTTTTGTTACATTTTTGGGCCTAACTCAAGTGTTGACTACTTTCATCTTGGCTGGATATACTTTGATACCTTCTCCTACGACGATGTGGCCAAGAAATGTGACCTCTTCCAGCTAAAACTCGCATTTTGAGAACTTTGTGTAGAGATGGTGTTGCCTTAATGTCTCTAGCACAATCCTCAAATGCATCTAGGGGGTCTCTATGTCAGGAGATATATACCAATACGTCATCCACTAACACAACTACAAATTGATCCAGGTAGGGCCTAAAAACTCTATTCATCAGGTCCATAAAAGCAGTTAGTGCATTCGTTAGTCCAAATGGCATGACTAGGAACTCGTAATGGCCATATCGAGTCTGAAAGGTTGTCTTATGCACGTCTGACTCCTAGATTTGGAGTTGGTGATATCTTGACCTCAAGTTTATTTTCGAGAAGACCGATGTTCCTTGCAACTGATCAAATAGATCATATATCTTGAGCAATGGGTATTTGTTCTTCACAATGATTTAGTTCAACAATCAATAGTCGACGTATAATCGGAGTAAATCATCCTTCTTCTTGACAAACATCACCGGTGCTCCCTAGGATGATACACTTGGTCGGATGAACCCTTATTTGTCCAGTAGTTCTTGCAGCTAGGTTTAGAGCTCCCTTAACTCAATAGGTGTCATTCTGTAAGGAGTCTTTGAAATTGCGTTTGATCCTAGCACCAGATCGATCAGGAACTCCACTTCTCTATGTGGAGGCATATCGGAAAACTCCTCTGAAAAGATGTCAGGATACTCTCGAATAATTGGTATATCCTACACTCTTAAGACTGACGAAGAGGATACTATCACACGGGTCAGGTAGTCCATACTGCCTTTTGCTAGATGGTGGTAGGCCTTTATTTTCGAGATTACTTTCTTCGACCTTCCGCTTTGATTCCTTGCACCATGCACCATCCTTGGCCTGGATATTCCACCAACACTGTCTTCTTTGCATAGTCTATCATTGTTGAATGTTGTGTTAACCAATCCATTACCAATATGACATCATACTCCCGCATATCCATTGCGATTAGACTAGCCTTAAAGTCCTTGTCTTCCAACTTAACATCGACTGACCGTAGATATCTCCATGTTAGGCTGTGCTCTCCCAGTGGGGTCATCACGTCAAGATGGAAAGCCAACCTTGTTGGCCTCTCTTCAATCTCAGCCACGAACGACTGAGATAAAAGAGAACGAACTCCCTGAGTGAAACAAAACTCAAGCCATTCGGTCAACCACAAGAAAAGAACCTAACAACATACATCATAACCACACACCATAATAATTATTATTAAAAATTGTACAGGATACATTACTACATAAAGATCCATATTACATATTTATTACTGTTCCTTACCCTCTACAACATTCCTTGAAGGACCAGCATCTAGAGCAGATATGGCAAACATCCTTCCCTTGGTTGGTTGGCGAGGTGCGTCCCTAGCTGGCTTCAAAGGGTCGGTGCAATTCTTCTAGACATGCTTGGTCTTTCTGTAATCATAACATGTTATGCTATCCAGACTCCATTGTCGGCACATACACTATGCCGTTATGTGCCTTGTTCGCCCACAGGAGTAACAAGGTCCTCTTTTCAAGCCGTTGCTAGAGCCAGTTTGGCTATATCCAACACTTCCCTTCCCAGCAACACTGCTTCCTTCCTCGACCGTTGGATCAGAGCACTCCTTTCTTTTCTTTCCAGTGCTTTTAGAACTTCCAGTGCTTTTCATCCTAGAAGCAAAAGGTTATGGAGCAAACATCTTCCCCTTTCCTTTGAGATGGTCTTCTAGAAACAATCTTCGATCATCCTTATATCAGGTTGCCAGTTTCATTGCATCTGTCAAGGTCAGACATCGGTAGCCAAGAACTTTCGACCTGAGTGCTGGGCTCAGTTTTCCATGAATCTCTTGATTCTATGCTTCTCCATATCAAAGGTCTATGCAAATTATTCTAGCTGATGAAAGGTCGCCTCATACTCAGCCATAGACATATTTCCTTGCTTTAAGTTTTGGAATTCTCTATCCATCCTATCTCTTTCATGCTCCAAGTAAAACCTCTCATAGAAAACGTCTCGGAAATCTTTTCAAGAGATCATCAGTAGGTTGAAGTTTGGGATTTTCATCCAACACGTGGCCCTCCACCACTAGTTGGTGTCACCCTTGAATTGGAAGGTAGCTAGTTGAATCCACTTCTTTGCTGAGCATTCTATGCCCTGTAAAATATTTTCTATCTCTAGTAGCCACGTCTCACATTTCTCTAGCTTGCTGCGACAGCCAAAGGTTGACGTGCTCAACCAATGGAATTGCTTGAGCCACGAATCCCTATTGGCTCCGTCCATGTTGTCACCACTGAGGGACTGAATAATTCCCCACATCATCTTGCCCAACTTCTGCTGCATGCCTCTCCATCCACTACTATCCTCTACACTAGAGTTAGACACAAGAGTCCTACCTTGAGTACTACCTCTAAATAGCATCTTGCTGCCACCACAAAATACACAAAGGGTTAGGTGCAAATGCTTCACTTGTGTAGTCTTATGGAACCACTAGACCAAACACCACTAAGCTAGCACACTTAGTGAAGCCTAGGCTTTGATACTACTCTATAACGCCCCACTGCGTCACATACTACTATCAGTACTACCTAAACTATTTATTCAATAATCAACTATAAAGAAACTATGATTATTAAAGAAAAATAAAGACTATTACTACTCCGAACCTTAGTGTATGGATACGTGACTCTCTTTATGTGCACTAGAACTGGACTGTACCTCTACTTTGCATCTGAAAACTGTAGATATCCTATTTTTCGTGTTTCCAAGAGTTCATCTAAGAAAAGAACCCTTGAGCCGTTCTAGAACACATGGCTAAGGATTTATAACCTACTTTCTATATTTTTCCTTGGAATTTCTAAAGTATTTCTAAGTTTTTATCGTATCTTTATGAATTAAGATAAAAGATATGGGGTAAACTGTAAAAGACCAGGATGTTAGCAGTGTGATAGGCGACAAAACTAGTTGCCAGTTTGACAGGCGACAAAACTAGTCGCTGCATGAACAGGCAATGAGAATCTTGAACTTCTCTCTCTAGATAATTTGCCATCCCAGGCCTTAATATGACATATAGGACATTTATAAATATTATCACGATTTTTTCCCATAATTATTATGATTTCTATAATTTTCCAACATTTAAATATGAATGCATATCATAGAAATAATTATAAATGTCAAATAATTCTAGAAAATTATTGAAATTCAGGTAAAGGAGTGATTTCACACCATCGACTGACATCGATTCATCCCAATCTTTAAGGAAGAGATTCATGATCCCAAGTTCTTTTACCCGGCCCATTAAGAAATTGTTTTCTGTTGGACAACTTGTAGGAGGTGAGAAGGTCCTTTACTTCGTCCCACACAATATGCTACTATCGACTCTATTAGGCATCATCTAACCTTTTTTGCTCTTGAAAGACCTATTTGTCCTTAATCTTTTTTCTTAATGTCTTCCAGTCTTTTCTTACTTCTCATCTTCCTTCTCTTCTTTTTCTCCTTCCCATATGTTAGGGTCCATATAGAGAATGACTGGTTATGTACTTCTATATTAGTAGGATTAAGAGGTTATGTTAGATAGATAATAGATTAGTAATTTTTCATAGGTCCTAGTTAAAGTTAATTTGGGTTGAGTTACAAATATGTGACGGAAGCAAATGAAAGCAGGTAGTAGGGGTATTCACAATAATCTATTGGTACAAGGAGGATACTATTATAAATTCTATTGTAAAGAGGGTATTGATAATAATAGTGATTTGAAGGAGGATATTGATACAAAAAAACCTTTATTAAAATCATAATCCTTTGTTGTTTCCATTACGTTAGACACCTTTTGAATTGAGTTGTTGACAAGGAAATTATAATCAACACATTATTGGCTTCTTGCAACAAAAATATCTATCTCAACCTTCTTTGTCTCTTTGACATCCACTTTAGAATCTATTCTCTTTCATACGCTTTATGTATCCTTTCTACCATCTTGCAAGGTAGGTTTTGCTTTGTTACTTTTCTCTATCACTCTTTTTTTTTTTTCAGATATGCTAATTATCTGTTGAGACCAGGACTCAAACCTTGGCCTACACTACATTGTTCCTTTGACTTGCATACATGAGAATATGTGACGCTTTTACGCCATGCATGTTGCTACGAAATGCTAATTGTTTATCGGTTTTGATATTAATCTAAAACTCGACACCTTCGAGGGGACTGGATGCGAGACCCTCAATGTAGCTTCGTTGTAGTCATGACCAGTAGCAATACTGCAGTTGGTCATAAGTTATTTCCTTTACTTTTGCATCATTCCTTCCACCAGTACTATATCACATAAATAACATTAATTGGAGGCTTTTCATTTCATTGGTGCAATGTTAACGTCATCTTGACATATCATTTGAGCCCTCAGGTTGTTCCCAAAGCCTCTTTCATTTGGTGTACGATTGAAGTTTTGTACGATTGAAGTTCCTTCCACCAGTACACAAGAAAACTCGCGACAATGCGCTCTAGAAACCCTAGCCGCCGCTCAAAATCTCTTCTTCGTCACGCCACTTCCTTTGATTGGAAAGCCTTCAAGGAGAGGCTCCTAGAGGAGGAGTATGCCTTCTGCGCAGCTTCGACTTGCATAAACCGTCGCAGATCGAGGAAAAGCACCTCCTCTGCGGGCATCGGCTTCCCCTCTGTGAGCGAGGAGAGACTCTGGGGGGTGGAGGATGTCCTTCACTCAGCTTCAACCCGCAAACAGCGTCGCGGATCGAGGAAGAACTCCTCCTCTGAGGGTATTGGCTTCTCCCTGCCTGCTCCTCCTTCCTCGCAGGTAAGTGGTGCTGGGGTGCTCTCCACCCCCTTGCCTCTATCAGCGATGGAAATCTTCCCTCATCGGCAGACGACCCTCTTCTGTGGAAGTCTTGCCCTCGACAAGGGCATTTCGGTCGGGATCTGTCTACCTTGGGTGGATTTGACCTTTTTCTTGCTTTTCTGGTTCGTTGATGGTGCTGGTATACGACAGTTCATCGTCTACCATCCCTCATGTCCTTAACTTAGCAATTTCTGTGGATTGTTTTATGCATATTAAAGCTTTATATTTTAGCTGGTTTATTGGTTTGGATCGTTGCCATTTGAGCTTAGATATGGCCCCCCTTTTGTCTGGTCGGAGAATCCTTTCGTTCTCCGTTAAGTTTTTTGTGAACCATTGCTTCAGGTGTTCTGATAAGACGCTCCTGCCGGTGACTCCCGCCCAGACTCAGTCTTCCGGTGACCTTGCCCCTCTCGAAGCCCACTCCTCAGCGGAGTCTGCTCCCTTGGAATGGTCACTGGCTCAGACAGTCACTCCCTCCTGCCTCTAGCTCTTCTCCTCTCTTTCAGATCCGTCGGTCCCCTCTGCATTGTCCGTTGGCGGGTTGCCTCTGGTGGGCGGCCGTCCGAAAACCTCTCCACACGCCTCCTTGACGGAGACGTCTAGACTGCGGTCTGTATGGGACCCTGTTAGTCCCGCTGCAGCTGCAAAGTCTGTCTCGAGCTCTGTGTGGAATTACACGACTTTCCAAACCCCAATAATCTCGATGGATTATCCTAAGTCCTTGATTAATTTGGATTTGCCTCTTGATTCTCTCTCGGGGAGTGTTACGGACCCTCATTATGTGCCTCGCATTAACTCTGACGTCGATTTGGCGCCACTCATTACATCTCTCGAGTCCTGTGCAATGGCAGATTTGCCCCAACGAGTTAGGGCTTTTGAGTGATTTTCTGACAATATGCAATTAAGGTGTCGCCCATCCCTCTCTTACGGCAACTGTCAGTCATTTTCGTGCACAGCCTTTACGTCTCCCACGACATCCCTTTTCAGTGATTTCTCTGAGCATTTATTATCACGATCAACTGACACAGATATTTGTTTTGATATTCTTGATTCACCTACTCTCCCTCACTTAGCTGGCTCACGATTCGCTCCCCTTGCTTCCCCTCCCCCTTTTGTCCACTTCCCAGTCCAGCGGAGCGAAGCTTCAGAACATTTGGCTGCATCGGCGGAGTGGACCTCTGTGAATCGTCAGAAGCCCTGCCCTCTACTGGTAACTTTCTGTCGTGCCTCTGGACAATGTTTTAGCTGTGGCCTTCTAGGTCACAACAAAAGTAACTGTAGATATTCGGGACTATGTTTTCGCTGTCTCTCCCCCTCTCATTCAGTGGCAATCTGTAAATTTTTTCAAGAAAGAAAGCAGCCTACTCCTCCACTCCCCAGCATGGCGGGTCTCTCTCCCCATAACCCAACCATTATACCCCCATCGAAAGCAACCTGTGATCTGCTTCTTTCTCTTTCCTGTTGTGCGCTTGTCTCTGCCCACTCCTCTCAGCTGACCAAGGAACTTCTGGAACACCACATAGCCTCCAGTTGGCCCCTGGCATTTAGGGTTGAAGTCAAGGACTCAGCCCCGGGGAAATTCCTCCTTAGGTTCCCATCCCTTAAGATTATGATAGACACCCTCAACCGATACGGATCTTCTTGACAATCTTTATCTGCCTCCTTTACTCACTGGACTTCTCAATCTAATGCGGTATTTACTCTTAGAGAGGAGGGTGTCTGGGTAAGATTAGAAGGTATCCCCCACCACCTATGGAACGTGGATATTTTCAAGTTCATGGTTGCTGAGTTTGCCGATCTTGTGGAAGTTGACCTCACTGTCGATCGAGCCAAACTACAAAGCTTTGCTCGTTGTCAGATTTTGATTCACCATGGGAAAGAACTGCTTGATACTCGCTTTTATGCTTTTGGCCATATTGTGTACCCCATTAAGTTCAGACCTAGCTGGGATATCTGTGGACCCTCCCCTGCCTCCCAACCCTCCCCTGTAGCCTGTCCCTCTCGACCCTCTTCTGGCCCTACCCAGAAGGCTCCTCCTCCTAACATAAAGATGTTCAAAATAGCTAAGGGTTGGTGTGGGACTAGGATTGGGAAAGCTTCCAGACCAGGGAAAAATGATTGGACTAGGTCCTCCTCAGTCCCACAACTCAGCGCCCCCTCCCTTGTCTCTGATGGTATTCTCCCCACCCCCTGCTTCCGAAGGATGGTACAAAGCTTCCCCCACACCCTCTGCTTTCGAAGGATGGTACAAAGCTTCTCCCACTCCCCCTACTTCTGAAGGATGGTACAAAGCCTCTCCCTCCATTTCTACTAGAATGGAAAACTCTCAGGGTTCCGACTCTCTAGCCTTATTGGACGGCTGTTTCGTCCAAACGGAGATTCGATCCAGGAATATCTCCATGGGAAACTTCAAGAAACTTTTGGCTTTATATGACTGTATGGAGAGGGAAGATTCGGCATGTCACACATCTGAATTGCATTCCTCCCATCCTGACACTCTGGTCCACGCCCCAGGTAACAACGTGAACCCGACAGACTCTTCTTCTTGTGAATTTAGTTCTGTTTATTTAGATGCTCTGTCGTCTTCCCTTCCTGCTGATATTGGTTCAAATTTGGATAATATGCTTAATGAGGACTCAGACCCCTTGATATGGGATTCTTATCAACATTTTCAAGAGTTTTGTGGTAAAATTGCTATTACCCTTAGGACCAACGTAGAGGCACAAAATTTCTTTTCTCAAGTTAGGCTTGACCAGGGGAAACATCCTGTTTCCCTGAGGGATCTTCGCAGCTCTAGTGAGAGGGATTATCCTTCTCGGTCCTTAAATAATATGTTATGATCATTGCAGCCTGGAATATCAGAGGATTAGGGTCCAGTGCCAAATCCCGTGTTGTACGAAATCTAGTTAGATCGCAGAAAAGTGATATTCTTATCATCACTGAAACCAAGAAGGAGTCCTTCACTCAAGCCTCTCTTAGAGCTTTATGGGGTAGGAAGATCACCTCGTGGTCCTATCTTGCTTCCACAGGTGCCTCTGGAGGCATTTTGATTGGCTGGGATGACAAACTATTTGATCTTAAGGCACACCTGATGGGCAACTTTAGCCTATCTTTACACTTTCTTACTTTTGAAGACAATTTTGAGTGGTGGCTCACAAGGGTCTATGGCCCTTGTGAATCTAGACTAAAGTTTGACTTCATTGAGGAATTGCATGGCCTCACTCAAGTGGTTAATGAAAACTGGGTCATCGGTGGAGATTTTAACTTAATAAGATATTCCTATGAGCATTCCTCTTGCCCGAGGATATCTACGTATATGTCTAAGTTCAATGAATTCATAAATGATAAACATTTGGTGGACCTCTCCCCCATCAACTGTTTCTACACTTGGTCTAATTTCCAATCAGACCCTACGATGGTCAAACTTGACTGTTTCCTTATCTCTTCCCCTTGGTCTTCTAAATTCCCCAACTCATTCTGTTCTGGAAAGGCCAGAGTGATTTCTGACCATGTTCCTATTGTTTTAAACATTGTTAGACAGAATTAGGGTCCCACTCCATTTAGATTCTACAGATCTTGGCTTCTAATCGATGGATGTAAGTCTCTCATTCAGGATTGTTGGCTGGAATCGAGAGCTCTCTTTCACACACCCAACCCATTGGCAGGATTCACCTATAGGTTGAAACATCTGAAGCAACGTCTAAAAGGCTGGGTTGGACCAATTAGTTTGGCCAGAGGTCGGAGACTAAGCTACATTGAAGCACGAATACAGTGTATTGATAGCTTAGCGGAGCACTCTTTTCTTAATAACGACGCATGGAAAGAGAAACAGGTATTGCGAAAATAGCACTTTGAACTTTTAAAAGAACAAGAGATTTTTTCGAAACAGAAATCTAGAATTCAATGGCTGAAAGAGGGTGATTCCAACTCCTCCTTCTTTCATAGCATTGTTAACTCACATAGACGGAATAATAGCATTCTTTCAATCACTGTCAATTCTTTACAGATTACATCTCCTTTGGCAATTAGGGAGGAAATAGAAAACCACTTCTACAATCAATTCAATTCTCAGTTATGCCCAAAAATTTCTCTCAATTGGGACTGCTTGGCTCCTATTAAAATTTCAAACCCTGATTCTCTAGAAGTGCCATTTTCGGAAGAAAAGATTAAGGCAAATCTTGCCAAGCTTCCAGGAGACAAAAGCCTTGGACCTGATAGGTTCCCTATGTTTTTCTTTCAGCTGTTCTGGGATCTTATGAAACATGACATAATGAATATCTTTCATCATGTCTATACATCTAGTGATTCAGACACCCTCTCCCCCTTCAATCAGACATTTATTGTCCTGATTCCCAGATGGTCCGGAGCTAATATGATTTCAGAGTTTAGGCCTATCAGTTTGGTGAATAGCATTTATAAGATTTTTGCCAAAACATTGGCATCTAGGCTCTCCCCTATTCTTGACAAGGTTATTGACAATACTCAATGTGCTTTCCTTGCTAGACGCTCAATTGGGGATTGTTTCCTGATAGCTCTGGAAACTCTCCATCTGATGAAGTCTTCTAAGATTCCTGGCTACATTCTAAAGCTGGATTTTGAGAAGGCATTCAACAATGTCAATTGGGAATTCTTACTGGATTCTCTGCAGTGGTTAGGCTTTGGGGGAAAATGGATCTCTTGGATCAAGATGTGTATTTTTTCTGCAAAATTTTCCATATTACTTAATGGATCATCCCATGACTTTTTTGGGGCTGCTAAAGGGCTTAGACAGGGGGATCCTATCTCTCCCTTGCTCTTTATCATAGCTACACATGTCCTAAATCGTATGTTAAAGTTAGCACTGAACCACAATCTAATTGAAGGCATTCAATTCCCTCATAGGGGACCCCATGTGTTAAATATTCAATATGCGAACGATACCATTCTATTTCTTGCTGACAGTGTATAGAATATTGTTAATATTAAACGCATTCTTTGTTGTTTCCAATCTTGTTCTGGACTCAAAATTAACTTTCTGAAATCATCCCTCACTGGGATAGGGGTAGGCCAAGAATCTAATGATAAGGCTTGTAGGTCCCTTGGTTGCAGGTCAGCTGAGCTACCTATTACATATCTGGGTATGCCCCTTCACTTTAGGAAAGCCACGCGTAGAGATTGGACTCCAGTTATTGAGAAGTTATCTTCTAAACTATCCCATTGGAAAGCACATTTTCTCTCCCTTGGTGGAAGGCTAACACTGATTAATTCAATTTTATCAGTCATTCCTACTTATTTCTTGTCAGTACTACATATGCCTAGACAAGTAGAGAAAGATATTGACAGGATTAGGAGTAACTTTCTTTGGAAATCTGTCTCTACTGCCCGGAAGGGGGTACATTTAGTCAAGTGGGGTTCTCTTTGTAGACCTAAGCAGCATAATGGCTGGGGGATTATTAACCTCAGCAATTTTAGCTTTGCACTTAAAACTAAGCTTGTTTGGCAATTATTCTCGCAAAATTGTCAAGTTAAGTGGAAAGATTTAGTGAAGACTAGATACTTGAATTCCATTTGGCCTGGGGCTCTATTAAATACTTCCACTAACTACTGCTCCCCTCTGTGGCTCTATCTTAAACGCTGTTTTAATATCCTTAATTGCTTCTCCTTACACCAATTGCGGAATGGGAAAGATATTCTGTTTTGGGAACACAATTGGTGGAATGGAAATAAATTGAAATATCTTTTCCCTGAACTCTACTCTGTTTGCAAATGGAGAAAAGCTTCTATTAAACACTTTCGAGAGTTATTTGGAGTGGACTTTAGCAAGTTGATTGATCACTCAAAAGTAAATCTAGGTGAATGTCGCATTTTGCAATCATAACTTGATTTGTTGGTGTCTATCATCCACTCTATCCACCTAGGGGAGGAGAAGGATACCCTCTCCTGGAAGCCTTCCCCCACCTCTTATTTTACTGTTAAATCCTGCTATAATGTTTTAAATGATGGTGGACTAAGATTCACCTTCTTTGAGCATATTTGGCAGAGCTGGGTTCCGCTAAAGGTTAAACTATTCTCTTGACTGATACTTCATAACAAGAATCTTACTAAAGAAAATCTGGTCAAAAGAGATTGGACTGGATCTGTAAAATGTATTTTTTATGACTTACACATAGAATCTAACAATCATTTATTCATGTATTGTAAATATATTAGTAAGATATGGAATTTTTTTATTCCTTCCCAGTTATACCCTGGCTATTATAGTTTGCATGACTCGTTTCATCATAAACCTACTCTCAGATTTTCTTTAAATAACCATGGTTGGTATGTTTTACTTCAAGTTATCCTCTGGTTAACCTGGAAGGAAAGAAATAGCTAAAATATTTCATGCTTCCTTTGAGCCTTCTTATCTTATTATTTGGGATGTCATTGGACTAATGAATCAATGGTTAGATTCTCTTACTCCAGGGTTTGAAAAGGAAGATTTGAGGAATTCATTATCTTCGATGAACGTCGCATGGTCTGCGAATCAATCCTCCAACCGTTCCACGGATGCTCCTCACCCTTCTGATGACTCAAATATGCTAGAGACTATCCCTGCTGCTGACATGGGACAATAGATTTGTTTTCAGGATTTAAATTACTAACTTTGCTGGGTGGTCTGTATTTTATTGATAAAAACATTGTCTTTTTTTGTCTTCTCTTTGGTCTGTATTATGCTCTGTGATATTTTGGACGCTTGATTCTCTTAGTTCTTTTCCTTAGGATTTATTACTAATACTACTTACCATTACCATCGTGGCCATCGTTGATTGGTGGTGATAGTTGACACAAACAATTCACTTTATCTCGAACATTGTGATCCGGTCCATGCTATTAGAAGTTCCCTACGAGATGTTTCGAATCTTAATCCATATATTTAATTAATTTAGTCCACCCGTGAGATTCGAAATACATGTTTCCTGTGTCCTGACTGTTTGTCGATCATGGCCTAACTGATCAATAGCACTGCCATCACTTGATATGTAGTCTTTTTCACAAAGCCATCTTTTTTCCTCATAAATATAAAAAAGAAAATAAAATAGTAGCAGATTAGCATTAGACCAACCGAAATAACCTATCTCGTAGCATTATATATATAACCAAAAATTCATAATACACCTTCAATTCCTTTTAAAGCATGCATCGACCTTAGTTAGTATATTAACCGGCTAGAAAACCGAAAGACTAAATACCACGATACCCACATCAACAAAGATAGCAACAATATAATCAACGAAACTGGCGCATGAGATAAGATAATCAGGTAACGAATATAATGGAAGGATCACAGCAGCACTCGTCCAGAAGACAGCAACAGCACAGAGCAGCAAGGCTACAGCAGGCAGAGAGCATATATACATACACATACAAAATTAATAAGCATTAGAAGACAAATAATAAACAAAATATCATGCATATTATTTATCGGCAGCTGGGAGCTTAGGAAATCGAAGGAACGTACATACCAGCCCTCGAGAAAGCCGAGCTGTTTCTGCGGCGGCCGTGGTGCTGCAGGCGGTGCCATCACCGGCGGCCCCTGGTAGTACCCTGCATGGCATATATGCGTGCGTTTAATTCCGATTCAATCAATCATACACACACAAAGGGCGGAGGGAGCCCGCCTCTACGGGAATTAATCATTGAAAGCCTGCTGTGAAAACAAAAAAAAAACGTACCAAAGAAGAGGACGAAGAAGAAGAAAGAAAATATAATATATCTAGTCCAGACGATGTATACCTTGAGCGGGATAAGGATAGCCGCTCATCTCTCCAATCGATCGATCGGCTGGATCAATTCTACAGACAATTAATCAAGCTAGACTGTCAGGGAGATCGATCGATCGATCGAGCACTATATATAAATAAATAAATATATATATATATATAGTGCGAAATCAAGGAATATGTCCCTTGCTTTGCTTTACGGTGTGCTCCTGCAGGCTGCAGCTTTTCTGTATACGATGAGGCATCTTCCTGTTATTATTTTATATTGTGTTACATATAAGTATACTGTATACGACACGATGGATAGAGAGAAGAAAAAGGGAAGACAGAGGAATATTTAATGGACGATTGCGTTGCCGCGAAGGAAAATCAAGGGGTATCTTTTCCGTGGTCTCAGAAATAAACGAATATTTTTTCCCCTGTGGTCTTCCAGTCTGAACGGCGATTTCATCTTTTATTGTTCCTGCTGGCTCCTCCAGATATCTCGTAGGTTCCTTATATAATTTGTACACGCCGCCTGGCCAATCACCTTGATTGCGACCTTGTCTTTTGTTCTTTTTCGTTGTTGTTTCCCACAGTATATAATCACCAACTTTGTTTGTTGACTTGCTTTCCCTAATAAATGATTTTATTGTCAATAATAATAATAATAATAATTATTATTATTATTATTATTATTATTATTTAACTTTTTCCTCTTCCATCTCCATCCTGGGGACTCCTTCGGGTGGCACCAGTCTATTCTTTGACTCTTGAGTCTTGAAGGTGCACGGGTTGAGTGGATGAAACTTCTCGAACGCAATCTGCACGAGGGAATGGTGGAGTTGTTTTGTCTTTTTTTCCCAAGGTGGAGTAGAGACTGAGATAGATTGGTGGAGTCGTTGAAGAAACTCGGGGCCAACGTGTTTTTTTTTTTTTTTTTCAAACGGTAAGGCATTAATATAACTATGAAATTATATTTAGTCTTAAGTAGGAGTGCAAACGAATCAGATACAATACATATATAGGTATTACCATATCTATATTTGTTTTCGCAATGTGGATACAAATATCATACGAATAGAAAAATTACATACGCATATCCTAAAAAAACTAATATAGATACGGAACAGATAAAAAGAACATAGATATGAATAAAAACGGATATTTCTTAGAAGCTTAATATTATGTTTAGGATACCAAAATCAAAGAACACGGATTCAATTTTTAGTTTAATCAATTTTAATACAAAGTCAAAGCTTTTTCGGCTAAAATATCATGATTCTTAAAGACTTAATATCATGTTACGAAGTACATTCACATAGTTTCTTAAACTACATATGTACAAAAAGTGAAAAACTTCATATATATACCTCTAATCAGAATAAAACCCAAGGTTTTCTATTTCAAGACCTTGAAGGTGTGAAATTGGAATTGAAAATGTTAAAAAAATTTGTCATTAGGTAATACAACATTTTCATAATCTTATTCATGTTTCTGTGAATAATGAAAGAAACAGTCAACGATTTTTTTCCCTACTTCCATAAATTGTATTCAAATAACATCAACTAACATTCTTCACACAACATACACAAAAAGAGCCTAATAAGTCATTCTAATAATGGATAAAGTGCAGTGATATTCTGGTTTTCTAAGAATTCCATGGACAGTATCAATGTATCATTTTAAAAACTTCTAAATTACCATTGAAGAGTCAACCACAAGGTAGCAAAGGTCCTCACATGATTTCCAAGCCTCTGATCCAAAACTACACAAATGTTTTGTTGTTTACAGTTAAGAAACCATCAGCTTGAAATGTTTCTTCTTGATTATTAGGTCTTCTTGTATTCACATTCAGAAGCATATCATTGTTTGTTTGCAACTTGTAGTTACAAATGATGGACCTGAGAAAGTATCCTTTATTACTCCAATATTCTCAAACCGTCATTAGGACAAAACATAGAACTAATTTTTAGACACGACAGACATAAAGGAAATACACAAACCTTCTACATATACATAGCAGCCAGCAGATGATTGACTATCATTTACTAATCTCGGCCATGAGATAAGGTGTTATTATTTACGATTGAGAAAAATCTTTAACATGTATAAATTATTTAGGGTGCATACACAAGTTAGGTTTTTAATCATAATAAAGAAATGTCAATGTCCAAGTGCACAAGAAAATACAAGAATCTCATATATTGTGCTTTGCATATTAGTAACAAGCTAGATTTAAGAGCATACTTAAATATCTATGACAAAGCCACGAGTTATGTTGGCTAAGATATAGCATGTCTCCATGAAGCTATAAAAATCCCTGTCCACCTTAAGAGACACCATAGAAATAGACAATTCTTTAAAGAAGACATATTTGGTTTCAATTGTAAAAAGAAAGTAGTATACTCACAAATATCAGATTGAACTCGTGATGTATATTATACAGCCAAAAGTGGTAAATAGCTACTGCAACCAAAAAGTAACAAATAAATTTTAGAAACAATCAAACTAGAGATTTAAGTTAGAAAGCATCATTAATTTGTGGTACATAAATAACCAAGTAAAATAACTTTTAGATTACCTATAAACACCATGATTACTACATCATTCCTTCTACTGTAGCAACTTGTCCCATTGATGTTTAAGCACATCACATGCTTTGAAACATGGAAGTGCTTCTAGTTTCAGAGTTTCTTGAAAAGAAACCTCACTAATAATTTTCAACGTCAGCAAAGTCTGTATGGCATTGTCAATTGGTATCTCAATTTGCATATATTAAGCTATTGTATGAAGATTTTGATTCACAATTTAAAAACAAAGCTGCTCAGTTATCTTTTGTGAAAACTTGTCATACATAAACCTTTCACATGCATCTTTGATGCTTTTACAATTAGACGTCTGCATATAAATGCAAGATTAATTCATTAAAAATTTCTAATATATAATTCAGCAGGAAATAAAAGAGGGCATCAGTAGACACGTTCCTCCACCGACATCGATCCTTGCACCCACTTGGTCGTGACAACGGTGAGGAGTGGTGACTCGACGGCGAGCAGCGACAACATGGCAACATGACAACAGTGGATGGCAACTCTACAAATGGTGAACAACAATCAACTCCCCTCCACTCTCTCTCTCTCTCTCTCTCTCTCTCTCTCTCTCTCCTACTTCTCCTTCCTTCCCCATCTTCCTCTTCTTCTCTCTTCTCCGTGCAGTTGCGATGGCGAGGAGCATGGTGGTGAGCTTTGGTGGTGGTGACAGGGAATGGACGGTGACGGCGAGCAACAGGCATGAACAGTGGCCTCCTCCCCCTCCGTTTTCTCCTCCTTCTTCTAGTCCTCCTCCTTATTCTCTGTTTTCCTTTCCCCCTCTAGCAACAGCGACGGCGACGATATAGGTAGATTGATAGGAATTGGTGCCTACATCGTCGTCATCTCCTTCTCCTTGTTCCTCCTCCTCTTCTTCTTTCTTCTATTTTATAGGCCGTGCGGAGAAGCAAATGAAAGTCTCGAATTCCAAAACCCATTAAATTCAGTTAAATGCAAAGTCAGTTTCGGGTCAAAGCTATAAAAACCTCTGTGCTAGCAATCTATGTCGGCAAAATGTGTTGGGAAAACGTGCCAACAAAACACACCTTCAATACATGTCTAACTCATAGACCATAGGTGTTACACTTTGTCAGATTATGTTTCTTATTCCAATTTGTGTAGCACTTACAAGTCTTTTTTATCTACACTCTCTACTTCAAATGAACCTAATACATATGATCAATCCAAGTTAGATCCTAATTGGTGTCAAGCCATGCAAACAAAACTAGATGCTTAAAACAATGATACATGCACCTTGGATTTGCTAGTTGATAAAAAACCCATTGGTTGCAAGTAAACACAAAGTTGATGGCTTTATTGAAAGGTTTAAGGCAAAGTTGATAGCCAAAGTGTATACTCAAGTTCAAGGGCATGATTATTTTGAGACTTTCGCTCCTGTAACTAAAATGACCATTGTCAAAACTACATTAGTTGCTACAACTAAATTTGGCTACTGTTTACATTGGATGGATGTCACAAATGCTTTTCACATTGAGATTTACATGAAAAAGTTTACATGATGTTACTTCTTGATTTTTGTCAATAGGGGTGAATGTTAACAACAAGGTGGCGCACCAAGGTGGTGCACCAAGGTGGCGCACCAAGGTGGTGCACCAAGGTGGCGCACCAAGCAGGCGCCCAGCTCTGGCTGTTGACCTTCCGCCTTCCGGGCTGTTACTCTTGCAAACGAATGTTCCAACGAATATTCGAGGCTTTT
>JAMKQA010004275.1:0-18105 GCA_024699735.1 Posidonia australis | reverse complement strand
TGGGTCGATTCTGGTGCCACAAGACATATTGCCAAAACAAAACTAGGATTGGAATCATTTAAAGAATTCAATCCTGGGGAACAACGCATCTATATGGGCAACAATACCTATCTAGATATGGAAGGAGTTGGCACCTATCGTTTGGACTTGGGAGACAGCATTATGGTTCTGAAAGACGTCCTTTATGCACCTGGCATGAGGCAGAATCTGATATCAGCCGGCACTCTTATAAAAAATGGCTTGGAAGTTGGGTTTTATAACAAACGTGTATCCATAGAAAAAGACAAAAAGGTCTTTGCTATAGGAAAATATGAATCGGAACATGACTTGTTTTGTATTCCTGTTGTTAATGTTGAAATGAATAATATTGATGTGACTTCTGATTATATCTTGTGTTATTTAACGGAATGTGAATTGTGACATTTAAGATTGGTTCATGTTAAAAATTACAATATACAACATTACGTTGCAGACAACCCCCATCCTTTACTAGGAAATCAGCAGCATTGTTGGCCTCCTTGAAGTAATGGGAAATATTAATTCGATAGTTGTTAACAATGCGATGCCACCACTAGTAACACTTCCATGAGACATTGAGTTTACATTGAAGCATGTTCACCATCAGGCTAGAATCAGATTCAATTTCATCAATAAGCAAACCGTGCTAATCACAAATCTAAAGAAAATCCCATATAGCCCTCATTTCAGCTTCATTATCATTGATACAACCATAATAATGTGAAAAGGCTAGCAAAACTCGCCCCTTTGATCTCTAAGAATACCTCCTCCACCTGAATAATTAGCAGTAGCAGAACCATCAACCTTAGCTTTCAGTGCATAACCGAGAGGCGTCCACATGACCACCAAATAAATCTTTTCTGGTGAAACAAGAATAATAAACTCAGCTCTTCGAAAAACAACACTATCACCTCCGACTAAGTTGAAAGAATGAGAAGAGAGCAAATGGTTACAATTAGCCACAATAAATGTAAGCCCTTGTCTCCTTGTACTGTATTTGCTTGAAAACTTTTTGTTACATCTTTCCCTCCATATATGCCAAGAGATATAACCTGGTAGGATTCCCAGGGGAGTATGTTTGAAAGAGGACCCGTTGGCCATGTCGTACCAAGCAAGAATAGTAGAGGAGATCTCATCCTGAATGCTAGCTTGCAGCATCGTAGCAAAAAAACCCCATACTTGTTGTGCCAAGTCACCACAGATTAGAAGATGCTCCATAGATTCAACCTATGACTCTTGGCAGCAACAACAATTTAAGGCTAATGGAACCTGACGTGATTGTACATTCACATCCACCACCGCGATAGCTTTCCAACTAATGTGCCAGAGAAAAAGAGACATTTTAGAAGGCAATAGAGAGGACCATATCCACTTGTTTGCCATGACTACAGCCATGCCCTTACTGATCACTTTCTAGGTACTCTTGATAGAAAACAACCCATCATCAGTCAACATCCAAATCAGTCTATCTTCCTCTCCACTTGGGTCAATATGTAAGTTGTTGAACTCATTCCACATGTCATCAAGAGAAGATCTATCACCAACTAAGTGATTTTGAAACATATCTCTATTAGAGAACATGTCAAACACTGTTGCCAAAAAATTTTGATCAGAAGTGTGGCCAAACCTGTTAAACAAAATACCATCCATTACCCACTTATCAATCCAAAATAAGTAGCCACCACTATCAATAGCCCACAAAGATTGTTCAATAACCCAAGGCATAACCATCATGAGGGATTTCCACCGCATCGGCCCAAAAGATTGCACAGGTGCATACCAACCTCTATTGAGAACATCGTACTTATTAAGACAATACAAGCGCCACAAGGAATCCCTCTTAAGTAGCTCCAATAGCTTTTTATCTTAAAGAGGAGATGGACATCATCAAATCGTTGTATGCTTAAGCCCATTTCTTGTAAAGGAGTGACACAGTAGTCCCAATGCACCCAATGTAATTGATTCTTCCCATCCTTTTGCCCCCATAGAAAATCACATAGCATCCTTTCCATGGTCAACGTCACAATTGAAGGGATCTTAAGAACTACCAGCATATGAAGGGGAACAAAACTCAAAATATGTCTAACCAAGACTAGCCTTCCTGTCATAGACAAAAGATTGGACGTCCACCCATCGATACTCATACGAATTCTTTCTAGCAAAGGCTCAAAATAATGCATTCTAACCCTATCATGCTAGTACTTCTGGGTAACCTATGCTTTGATACTACGTATAACGATCCCAAGTTGTTACCCTAAATTTCTAGCTACATTTTTTTAATTACTTTAACCTTAAAACTACATTCACCAAGAAACAATATAAATTAAAGTATTACTAACTGAAACAAAAACTAAATAACACACTCACCTAGAATTCTTGATGTATGTTCGACTAACTCCTACTCCACGTGCACTAACAACTCCTACTCCTATCTTGCACCTAAGAAAAATACTAAACAAAACACACGTGAGTGACCATTAAAAGTTCACCCAACACATACCCCACTAAAACACACACTAAGCCGACATCTCACCTGGATGCCGTCACACTACAACGGATCGATACACTCTTACTTTACAAGCAACAAATCCTTTAAAAACTATTCTTTTCTTATCCTTCCTTTGAAATTTCATGCATTTTTACAAACCAATTTTTATACATTTCAGGAAGCAAAACCACAACTAGACTTCAGCCAAAAACACAAGACAACATACAACTCAATCATATCCAAACGATGACTAGAAACTAGCTCAAACTACAAGTCTCACAGGGCTAGAACTAGGCAATACCACAAACCAAAACACACAGTCCAAACCAAAAGCCCCTTTTATCACCTTAGCCATTGATGACCAACCTAGCCACAAGTAGTCGGTGAGGCACCAACCCCGACTAGACTGCATTACCCACAGTGAACCACCCCAACGCAGGAGTCCAACCACCTCGACTTCACAGGCCTCACAGTACCATGACCCCATAGGTCACACAAACACGTACGAGGTGCATCCTCATGACGCCCTTGTGTGCCCGACCATTTAAGGATTCCAACCCTAGGCCATACCAGCACCAGATGGTCTCAATCTTGGTACCCGTACTAACCAAGGTGTCACATCTAGCTACACAAAGGTCTCATACCTCCTAAGTTTGCTGCCACGGTACCTCTATGTACAGTCAATACCCTGAATCTTCGTCACTTGGAACAAATGGAGTATCATACCTCCAAGTCCAACAAACCCTCAACCCACGGACCTAAGCCCTGGCCTCATGAACGACAAACTAGGAGTCTCGTATCTCCAAAATCCGACAAACACTTACCTCAACCTCTTGGTCTCAAGACCTCAACCTAAGTGACGTGCTCAACTACCCAAGAATGTGGCCAACATCTCCTAGTCCCATTAACGCGACCCTTAGGTCTCTTGGTTCACTACAAAAAGAAAACTACGGAAAACTCTTTCCAAAACCATGCATTTCTTTTTCCAAACTCTTTTGGAAACCATTTTCAAAAACGTTTTGAAAATCATCTCTAAAATACCACTAAATACTGTACAGAAAAACACCATCAAAATCCATGTATCTTCTTTTCAAAATCTTTTGAAAACTATTCTTTTTAAAACATTTGTGTCTTTTCAAAATCATGTTGAAATCGCAAAAACCCCCCAACAATAGCAACACCTTCTAGGTATAAAATCCACCCAGAAGAACCACATAGAAAATAAATAATGATCCCTAAGTCCTTTTGATTTACAAGATCAGACACTAATACAATTTATACTTAAATAGTGCCACTGAATACCCAATCAAGTGCACCGCAACAAAACTAGACCCATGCTAAATTATAGGGCCAAACATGAACCCTAAAGTTCATTTAAGCCATTACAGGGAAAGTCTAGTATTTCTAGATCATATGGTCTTTTATGCTAAATGATAACTTAGTAATCTTGCTAATGAATTTCAGGCAGTCCCTAACTCGTCTCTAATGATTCGCCTAATTATGATTATGCCTCAACTACCTACAGTGTCCATATAACGCTAATTATATCAAAAACTATCAAAAACAAGTCCCTAAGGGCTTAAATGTGATTTACATAAAACTTAAGGACTTAAAAGTAACTAAATTCAAGAATTAAAGACTGAAAAGTAATTTTTATAAAGTTTAGGGACCTAATCGTAAGCTTCACTGAACTAAGGGGTTAAAAAGTAATTCAATGTAAATTTTAGGGACCAAAATGCAAATTTCCCATAAAACCAAGGACTAAAACGCAACTCTCACAAATATAAGGGGATGGAAGTACAATTTACCCACAACCCTCATCTTCTTCCTTTTCCTCCGGACTGTAAACCCAACGAATGCTGATATATATATTTCCTAAATTTTGATTCTAGAAATCCAAATTTCATCCAAAAATTATAAAGAATATATTAAAATGAAGATTTTTGAGTCTACTTTCACATGAAACAAAAATCATTCAAATCCAACACCCATAACTCAAGATATGTGAGATAGAAACAAGGAAATTCGGACTGACTTGACAGTGCAACTCAGTGAATTACTGATCTTTACACACCCATTGGTATTGCTACAAGTTATGAAAATTTACAAATCCAACACCCTCAACTCAAGATACATGTGATTGAAACAAGAAGACACAAATTGGCATCTCAATGTGACTCAATGGGTTATCGAATTTGGCACAGTCATTGGCACTGCTACAAGCCACCAAAATTTGCAAATAACCTACTTAAACAAAGATCTTCAAGTCTACTTTCAAATGGAACAAGAATCATTCAAATCTAACATCTATAGCTCAAGATATATGTTGTTGAAGCAAGAAGGCTCAAACTGACATGACAATGTAACTCAATGGGTTGCCAATTTTTTGAGCTTTAGTACTCCTTCCATAGGCCACGAAAATTCACATGTAACTTACTGAAATGAAGATCTCTAAGTATGTTACCACATGAAACAAAAATCACTCAAATCCATCTCCTATATCTCAAGATATACAAGATTAAAGCCTAAGAACCCAAAACACTCAACAGTGGCCATGTTCTACGAAAATCACTGATAAAATCATATAGAAATACCTAAAAATTATGAAACTTCTCCCACACACTGAAATCAACCTTAACTACCTATTTAAATTAAAAAAATAAATTAAACAAGGAGAGAAAAGGACATGTACCTTTCTTTTCCTATTTCTCCTCCTTTCTTCTTTCTCTTTTCTTTCTTTCACTATTTTCTTCTTCTTCCTCAGCAACTTGCCAGCCTTCTCTATCTTTCTCTCTGTTTTCCTTTCCCTTTTCCTCCTTGGATTGGCCTCCTCCCCTTCTTCCTTTCCCTCTCTTTCTTTTCTTCTCCTCTTTTCTTTCTTCTCAGGTTCACTCTCTCGAGCCTTCCACTCTCTTCTCCTGTCTTCTTTTCAACCTTTTTTATAGATGTGCATGCATGCCATACCCCACTCCTCACAGGGCGACTGGAGTCTCTTGAATTTTTTGTGCACATTTTGCACAAAAGTCACAAAAGAATAGATAATATCACAAGCATGGTTTTTCATAAAATAAAACATGTGTTTGAGGTCACTAATTCCTATCCTCGACCCCACACATTCTTGGATTGCAACATATCAAATTTGCCGCCACAAGTCTAGGTTATTACAGCATCGCTTGTATTAACCTTGCCTTCTGAAAATGGAGGTTTCACAGTATACAATGATGTCTATAATGCAAATTTGAGATGTATTCTAATGCAACATGGTAAGATGATAACATATGCATTTTGTCAACTGAACAATCATGAAAGAAACTACTCTTTGCTTAAATTAGAGATGGTTGCGGTAGTGTTTGCACAAAAGATTTGACGACACTACTTATATGGTAAATAATTTAAGGTGTTTACAAACTAACAGAGCTTGAAGTATATTTTCACTTAGAAGAATCTAAACCTGAGACAACGGAGATTGGTGGAACATCTTAAAGACTGTGATTTCAGTCTGTCCTACCACTTGGTAAAAGTCAGCATGGTTATAGATGCGTTGAGTGGGTGTATTCATGTGATGGCCAATCTGATGGTTAAGGAATGACACATGTTGAAAAGTCTCGTCAAGAGTAGACCAAAGAAATAATCTCAAAGACCTATTGGGACTTGGGTGACTAACTTGTCTGTCTACTCTAGATTAATGGAGATGATTGTGGATGCTTAGTGATTTGACCTGTTTATGCAGGAAACCTAGAGAAAGCTAGATGTAAGAGAGGTGCCTCACTTTTCTATTAGTATCGATAGTGGGTTGAGATACAACCTGCATCTATATGTGCCGCAGGTGGAGAAAGTAAAGCAAAGATTGTTAAATGAGGCTCATTGGTCTAAATATCCTATCCATTCAAGAAGTACCAATATGTACAGATACTTGAAGCAGAACTTTTGGAGGCTAAGATGAAGAGAGATATTGCAGAACATGTAGCCAAATGTGTAACCTATAAGATGGTAAAAATGGAGCATCAGAAGCCTAAAGGAACTCTGTAACCTCTAAATAATCCAATATGGAAGTGGAAGCATGTCACCATAGACTTCGTAATGAAATTACCCGAAATCAGAAGAAAGAATGATATAATGTGGATAATTGTGAATCGGTTCACAAAGTCAGTGTATTTTCTGGTAATGCAAGTGAATCTCCCTCTATCACAGCTAGCAAAACTATATGTGTATGAAATTATCTATCTACATGGGGTGCTTGTGTCAATAGTGTCTAACACATATACTTGGTTCAAATTAAGATTCTGGAAAGCCTTGCAGGAGGCATTTGACACCGTGTTGAATTTTAACACTGTCTTCCATCCCTAGACAGATGGTCAGACTGAAAGGACTACTTAGAAACTAGAAGACATACTACGAGCAAATGCTCTAGATCTCAAAGGTAGTTGGGAAGATCATTTATCGTTAATTAAGTTTGCTTATAATAATAGTTATCACTTTAGTATCAGGATAGCTCCGTACGAAGCTCTATATGAGAGACCATGTCGGATGCCCATGTGTTGGAGCGAAGTAGGTGAATGCTAACTTCTGAGGTCAGAGATCGTGCAACAATATTCAAACCGAGTGGACTTAATTCGCAAGAAATTGGTAACTACTCATAGCAAACAAAAAAGATATGCTGATAGGAGACAGAGATTAGAATTCGAACTGGGAGACTTTGTCTTTATAAAGGTATCACCAACTAAGGAAATAATAAGATTTGGAAACTAGAGAAAGCTAAGTTTTCGCTACATCAAGCCCTATAGAACCTCAAAAAGAGTTGGTAAAGTTGCTTATAAGTTAGAATTTCCTCCAAAACTATCAAACAAGCATAGCGTATTTCATGGCTCCATGTTAAGAAAGTGATTGATAGATGCATCTCAGGTGATACCGATGCAGCTAGGAAAGTTGTGGGAGGATCTATCCACAATGGAAGATGTTGTGCAGATTCTTGACAGGAAGGAACGAGTCTTGAGAAATAAAGTAGTTCCACTAGTCCTAATGCAGTGGCAATATCATGGCTCGAAGGAGGTTACATGGGAGTGTAAGGTAGACATATGTTCACAATACCCCTATCTGTTTTCTTGAGAGTGAATTTCGAGAACGAAATTCTTTTAAAGAGGGTAAGATGTAACACCTGACGTCTGTACAAGACTGACACGTATGTCTGCCACACCTCACAAGTGTTTATCATTGGTGTGCATTATAGGTGTGAATTGGGAATGCATCCTGTTAGTTCAGAATTCATACTATTGTAAGTTCCGTTTTGAGAAATTAAATCCCACTTGATTGTATTCTTGGTATTTATGAAGTGAGCCTGGTCAGATGGACTGAGATTTGATTACCTATAATTGTAAGTATATTTATTAGATAATCACAGCAGATTTGTAGTTGTCTCCCTCTTTCAATCCTTGATTTTCTCTCATTGTGTCTATAGTTTCTCCATAACTCATGGTATCGTATCGAAATTTTTAAAATTTTAAATCATATATTTTAACTCGTTGCAAGCACAAATATTATAAAGGAGGGGAAGTAGCATTCAAGAATGGCACAAGAAGGGAAAAAAGAGAGAAAAGAAATAGAGAAACAAAGAACGGAGAGGAGAGAAACAGAAAAGGGAGAGGGAGAAACTAATAAAGAGAGGAAGAGAAGGTTCGTGAGAGAGGGGGAGGAGTTGCCGCCATCCTAACCGTTCCCGTGTTGTAACCGTTACGTCGCTACGGTGGTGGGTACGTTGTCGGGTTGTGGTTAAAGTGAACGCATCGTCGGAAGCGAAACTTGAACAACGAAAACTCAGATGTAAGGTACACATTCTACCTCATCGTTTCCTTTCGTTAAAGTTCATGATTGATGGAAACATGTTACCTAGGATGATATGGATGTATGGAAGAGATTTCATAATTTTTGGGAATTTTTAGTGGATTTATCAATGATTTTTTGTTCATGTAGTCATTGTTCATCCGGATGAGTTCTTATGATTTGATATTTAGCTACGAGTGTCAAATTGCCGTAATTTTTATTCCAATGGTAAAGCACTTCCATATCTTCGTTTCGGTATATTGTGTAGAATTTTTGTTGCTCATCATGAGACCGATTGAAATTCCCAACCAGGTGATCTCGCATGTCACTGCTACCCTGTTTTACTAACAAATTTTGGGGGTGAGGCGCGCCAAGCTAGTGCAACCCACCAATGCGCACCACTGGCATGCCTGGCACGTGTAGGGCCTGGCATGCGTGGTCGATGCGGCCCACGCTTGGCAATAAACAGGCTAATTTCAGCACATGCTATTATGATTTTGGGTGGCTTAAAATGATATTTTGGGTTTATAAAGGTTTTGTGTGATAAAAATGTTTTGTAAATGATTTAGAGGAAAAAGTGAAAAAGGTTTTGAAAAAGAATTACATAAGTATGCAAAAGAGTATCGAAAATATTTTCCATGGTTTTTGATAGAAACTATAAGACCATAGGAACTGTATTAACGGACTAGGGACAACTGATATCTTTGGAGGACCAAAGTGTGAGTTTGAAGTCGTAGTTGCTATGTAGTAGGAGTCACAAAATCGGACTATACTAGTGAACTAGGGACGATTGATACTAATACAAGTCCGAGGGTTGTAGTTGTTGAGTGGTAGGACTTAAGGTTAGAGTCCCAAGTTGCCCAAGTCGAGGACATTGAGAGGACGTATCCTGTGTTTATTCTAGAGTAGATCTTTAGAAGGTTCTTAGAATAAAAACTCGAGACGGATGAACTTTTGCACAGAATAACTTGTCCATAGCAATGCAGTACGCATCGATGACTGCTTATGGGTTAGTTCGTCACTAATGGTCATAGTGACATGACAGGTTTTTACGCTAAGTACATGTGTTGTGGTTTTCTATGATTTGATTCAGATTTTTCGACTTTAGTCGAGAAAAGACCTTTATTTTGAGATGTGATTTTGTGACAGTTTCTGAATTTGGACTAGTGTAGAGTAACAACTCCAATGATGCATTATAAGATTTCAAAAGAATACAAGTATTTTTAAAGAAAAGAGAAAATGATTTTTGAAAAACATGATTTAAAAGGAAATTTATATTTCTCAGCCATAAAACTTTGCAGTCTTTGGTGCCTTTGCAGACTTCAGACTAGGACTGCCAAGAGAAGCAGCCATGTGATTTTAGAAATGGAGCTAGTAGTTCCTTTTCTTGGTTTGTCGTTTTTAGTAGACATGTACTGAGTGATAATTAGATATCACTCATGCATATTTTCTTTAGTTTTCTTTCAAATGCAGATTGTAAAACTACAGTCCAATCTAATGTACATAGTTGAAACTACATAACCACACACCACAAGTTCTAGGTAGAAATAGATTTTGTTGAGTTTTATTTTTAATTATACATTTATTTATTAACTTTTCTTACAAATTTTGATAAATTAATTATTTGTTAAATAGTTGTGGATAGTATGGATACTACTTTGTAGCGCCGATGGCGTCACAAGTAGGGATTGCCAAATGTATATCATTCATTACCCTAAAATAGATACAAATGAAGAATGCAACCTTAAAAGCAAGTATATTTGCTTAACCAGAAATAGGTTTGAGGAAAATTGCGCCCATAAACTATTTCGTGTTTGTATGCAATTCTTGACTTCGAGTTATTATCACAACCAAGTAATTTGCAACATAAGCTACACTAGAATTATGAAGACGGTTACATACTTCCAAATGTACAAATTCTGTATTACACTAGAATTAAAAACAAGCATTTTATTTAGCATGCTCATGACATCGAATAAAGGAGGAAAGCAGATGAATAATACAAACTCGTAATTACCTTCACGATGTCAAGAACAGAGCATTATTTGCAAAGTGAAGCCAGGATGCGGCGGGGTGGATTGAAAGATCGTCGAGAATGAAGAATCGCCAGGTTGTCCAACAATAGAATGTCACCTTTCTGCCAGGGAATGGCGACACTTTCTTCTTCAAGTATCTTCAAACAATCATCAATTATATCAGCAGGTAGTGGTGTCCCATCTCCAAAGGTAACAGCCTTAGAAGGATCATTCCTGGCATCCTTCCATCCGGTATAAGCAGCAACCATGCTGTTAAACCAAATCTTGCGTCCTCTGCTACTGTCGAATTTAATAGCTGGAATCGGACCCATTATTGTTCTGACTCCATCTTCTAGCCACTCCAACTTCATATTCAGTTTAGCAGCCCTGCCATTATTAATTCCACAAAAAAAACATTATTGGAATGAGCCAAATGACAAACAACAGTGTTATCGGCCTAATGAGCCAAATGACAGTGTCAACTGGATACAAGAATTTTCTAACAAAAATATACTGTTGAACTAAGCTAGATGGAATATTTTGTAAACAGACAAATTTCCATGAAAAAGGAAGCAAAGGGTTCGTACAACAGTTTTAAGTCAGTTGTGATGGAATACGTAAAACATCGAAGGACAACATTAAAACGAGATTAAATTTCTTATATTAGTTATTCGACAAGTAATCAAATAAGGGTATATACATATATAATGATCTAGAAGACTAGAACCACTCAGATGGCATCAGAAATGGAGTACAATCACAAACCTTTCTTCAGCGACGCTCTTGTCTTTGGTTAAGAACGTCGACTGCCATCCACGACCGATAGGTGAGGACGGATCATCACCCGCCCCCAAAACACGTACGTATATCAACCCATTCTCTTCAAGCTTTCCGACGAAATCCGGGTACTTCTCGAACATCCTGTTGTATATCCGGTGACTGAGAACTATGGGGGTTTGGCCTCCACTTCCTGGCTCCTCCTCGCAGAAGAAGAACAATTTGGAAGGAAACTCGGGAACCTGCATCAAAAATCAAAAATGGAAAATCACAATCACTTATTCATGAATCAAACAAACGGCCCTTTTTTATTCAAAATTGATTCGTTCGATTTTACCAAAGCTAAAATATAAATTGCACGTGGTATTGTTTGACAAACCTGAGCCATCTCATGGTGGAAGGGGATCTTCTGATCCGGAGGCGACTCATTGGCGGTGAACACCCTCCCGACGACGTTACTCCTCGGAGCCGCGCCTCCGACGTACGGAAGCTCCTCGTACCCGAATGCCTCCACGACCTCGTTGAAGTCCGACGCGGTCCGGACCGGGAACCCCCGGAGCAGCACGGCCCCGGTCGAGTGGAGCAGGCGCTCGACTCGGGACCTCCTCTCTCTCACGGCCTGGGTGAAGGCGTCGAGACCGAGGGAGGCAGCCGTCGGGTCCAGGGCGAGGACGGAGGGGAAGGAAAGGCCGAGGTCGAGGGGTTTCTGGTGCGGGAGGTGGGTGAGGAGGAAGGGGTCGGACGCCATTGGGGCTTGGACGGGAAAGCGGGCAGGTTCAACTGTTCAAGCAACATGAGTGGTTGAGAGGAGTATAACAGAAAAGGACAGGAGAAGGATGATTATTATTGGATTACGCTGAGGTAAATGCGGCGGAACTTTCTTCACTTTTACAGTGTGATGGTTTATTGCAATAACTAATAATTCTGCTTGATAACACATAAAGAGTACACTTATGATTTTGGGTTATATTGTCCATATTTATAAAAAAAAATATTTGAATTGAAGTATGAATTGATTTATTTATGAAAAAATGTTAGCTAGCCATCTTGTTCTTTGTAACGCACAAAAGAATCGACAATGACTCATTGTCACAGTGATTGGGAGAACTTCAAACTCGTCATAAATCTCTATTTCACAGTGACTAGGAGATGGTATAAACTCACCACGCCCCCTTCTCTAAACCGATAACAAAAAAAAAAACTGCAGCAAATTTGAGTACTAGAATTTCATACATTTGTCATTATTAATTAGAATCATCTGGCATTTGCACAAAAAAAATTCAACATCTGCAGCTTCTTTTTTGTCATTTGACAAAAGAAAGTAGCTTTCAACGAACAAACTTTAGTCCGGTTTCTTTTCCAAGAGTCCAGACACCCTGCAACTGTTTTTTTTTTTTTGTTAACGATTAAGATAGATAGTATTTCATCGGCATTAAAAGCCAAATAAGAAACAGAGTCATTATAAAATTATTATAGAGACTCAGACATAATAGTCCTCAAAAAGTATCGAAAATATCATCAATGGTACAGTCAAACAAAATCTAACACAAAATTTCTTAAGTCATAATGACAATGTCACTCTTCCAGATTCTCCAAAAAATTCTGAGAATCCTCTTCAGATGGTACTCTTAAAGAAGAAGGGATGGAAGGGGAAATGGAAGGCTCCACAAGTTGTGAAGCCATGTAGAAACAAATTGCAACATTTCCTCCTCCTCAAAACCTGAAACAAGAGTTTTTACCTGGAAATTCATCAGAGAAATAATATCATTAATGATCAAAGAGTACGATCTTACTGAATTACGGAGAACCCTTTTGTTCCTTTCTTTTCAAATCAACCAGAGAATGATTTGAAAAACCTATTGTTCCTTTCTTTCCAAATCAACCAGAGAATGATTTGAAGTAACAATGTACAATCAGAATAAGATAGATCAATTTTAAGATGGAGAGTAGACAGAAATAAATCAGCAACACAAAAGTAACCAGGCTTAACAGGGGATGCCAGGAGAGCAAATCTCGAACCAGAAAAAAGATATCTCCGTTCGTAAGAAAGAGAGAGAGGAGAGGAAAGTCTAGTGTCAGGCCATGTCAGAAAAGGACGGCTTCTCACCTCTCCACTGTCAGAGGAAATCTCTGAGCTAGAGATTTTCCCTGCGCGAATGTGTAATGCTTCAAATTCCGAATTTTTATTAACATTTAAAAAATGCAGTGAGTGCGCGTAATGAGTGTCATGAGAGGACGCGCAACAGTGCGCATTTAATGTCGAATTGCATTCATCAGTAATTTCCAGAGTTTTCGAAATAACCACCGTATTAACCCCGAGATGACTCTGCCTGAATCTGGAAGCACACCGCACTACCGACGATCGGTGAGCGAGCACCGATTAGCACCAACCGGCGATTTGCTCAACGGAACAAAAACAGGGCTTACAATCATATCAGAGGAAGAGGGGATAAGGGTATCCAAAGGGATATTAAACTCCCCGCAGATGGCAGGATAAAACACTTCCAGAGTTAAGGACGGCCTGGGAAGATACCCAACCCTACTGGGCACCGTCGAAATAGGACATCTCCCGATACTGGTGTAAAAAGACCAGGCAAAGCTAGATCAAACAGATATGCATCGCGATCTGTAAATATCAGCAATCTAACAATATTTCGTAAAAATAAACCAGTCACCACGAAGACACCGACAAAGAAAAACGGCATCAATACTAGCAGCAGGACATATTTCGCCCAACAGAGAAGGAAGAGGGGCAAAATCAGCTAGAACAAGCAAAGTTAGGAATCTACCCGTCTTGCCCCGAGTAAGACACAAATCATTCGACAAATCGTCGAAGAAAAAGGATGGAGCATGGCTGAGCAAAGAACTAGAGAGAAGGTCTGGTTCAGCCCCGAGGGTGGAGGGAAGAAGCTTCCCCTTGCCGTGTATCTGCCTTCTCTTTTTCCGTCGGCTGTGGTTACCAGGTCTTTGACGTCGTAGCAACCAGGATGGTCGGCCAGCAGCCGGAGTCCGGAGGCAGGAACTAGACTATTGTCCCGATCCACAACCTGCAGGTTCCTGAAGTAGGACACCTTTCCGAAACCCTCCCCGGCGAGATGACCGCTGCCCATCTCCGTCGACGTGTGGCGATCCACCTCCCTGCAGTCCTCTGTGTTGGCTAGCAGCCGGAGACCGGTGGCTGGAACAAGACGTTCCTCTGTCCGGAGACTGGAACAAGACGTTCCTCTGCCCCTGTGGGAGGAGCTGAGGAGGAGGAGGTTGTGGGTACTGCTGTCGGTGGAAGACTGGGAGGAGGAGGAGGTTGTGGGCTGGCCGCTGCCCCCGCTCGCCGATGGGATCCAAGAGGAGGAGGAAAAGGAAGAGGAGAAGGCTGTGGCACCGTTGGAAGGAGGAAAAGGAGGAGGAGAAGGTTGCGGCCTGTCGGTGGGAGACTGGGAGGAGGAGGAGGAGGAGGAGGAGGCTGTGGGCTACACCCTGCAACTGTTAAATCATGAATTAGAATAATATTCAGTTTCCAAAAAAAAATGACTTCTAATTATATTCAATTTTAAGAAAGTGCACGACAAACTAACATGCACCATTTCTTTGGAATGCAACAACAATAATAATCTCATTACCAAAAAAATTTGAACCTGGCAGAAGGCAATTGGAACAAAAATTCAAGATTTGTAGGAAAATAACCAATCATATCGAAAAAATAAAGCATCCATACCTTGTGGCAAACTGCAACCAGACAATTGGTAGGTTTCTACCATCGACAGGAGCGATGGATATAGTTTGGTGAGGATGGAGAGAAGCAGCTGGTTTGTAGAGACATAGATAAGATTTTGAATGAATCGGTTTTTCTTAGTGGCAAATAACATAAATAAGATGTGGTTTATTTTGAAATATCTGTAATATAATGAAGGCAATTTTGAATGAAAAAGATAATGGGAAAATGTATTTTGAAAAAACTTCCCAAGGCAGTTTATTTTCTTGGCATTTCCCTTATATTTTAAGTAAGGTTAAAAAAAAACTAGCATTTCAGAATAAGATGGTGTGTTTTTAGACTTTTGGTTGAACTTTCGATAGAATAATCGCTTTGTTTAATAAACTGTCCGAAATAATCATTATCAAATGTTACCTTAGGTTGCATGTCGAAATACTATTTTGGATAAGCTTGTTTGTAACTTTTTGGATGTTATTCAAAAGTTTATTTGATTTGCATATGTCATAAGCTCTTATGATCTACACAAGGGACTAGATTGCCCTTGAACAAAATCCTCTTCATCGAACCCTCAACTCATTCTCCATCATCTCCACCTGTCCAATCTACAGCAACTCCCTTTCATCACGAATACTTCTCGAGCGAAGAAGATCTTTGAGAGGAGAAGAAATTTTTTGGTTAAAAGAGACAAATAGAAGTTGTTGAGAGGTAAAAGCGAAGAAGAGTGAGAGATTATACTAATAGAAGCCATCGTTTCTTCGCCCTCTCTTGTCGTTGTTAGTGGCTGGTGGTTATTATGTCTCCTTTTTCTCTCACTGTCAACTAACCTCCTTCTCAATTCTTAAAAGAATGACATTAGGACATGATTTTGGTTGAGTAGTGCTAATGGCATTGATTGTAATTTTTGATTGATTCGTGTTGCAATTAAAACCAATTCATGAGGTTATCATTGAAGATTTTGAGATCAATATCAAAAGGTTTTAAAAGGCTTACACTCATTAACATTTTTAACAACATTGTTCAACAACTCCTAATACACTAAAAAGTCACTACCAGCTTTTTAGGAAAAGCTTGTGTATCAAGCACCATTTGGAAATACTTATTCTACAATTAGTGCTTAACGTAATAAGTTGAAACAAAAAAAACATTTTCAAATACAACACCTTGTGGCAATTAAAAAAGTTACCAAATGCTACAAAGTTACTCCAACAATCATTAGAGATATTCGGGTGAGCGGATCCTTATTTTCAATGGCTCTTTTAGTCAATAATGGGAAAATGTATTTTGAAAAAACTTCCCAAGGTAGTTTATTTTCTTGGCATTTCCCTTATATTTTTAGTAAGGTAAAAAAAAACTAGCATTTCAGAATAAGATGGTTTGTTTTTAGACTTTTGGTTGAACTTTCGATAGAATAATCGCTTTTTTTAATAAACTGTTCGAAATAATCATTATCAAATGTTACCTTAGGTTGCATGTCGAAATAATAAGCTTGTTTGTAACTTTTTGGATGTTATTCAAAAGTTTATTTGATTTGCATATGTCATAAGCTCTTATGATCTACACAAGGGACTAGATTGCCCTTGAACAAAATCCTCTTCATCGAACCCTCAACTCATTCTCCATCATCTCCACCTGTCCAATCTACAACAACTCCCTTTCATCACGAATACTTCTCGAGCGAAGAAGATCTTTGAGAGGAGAAGAAAATTTTTGGCTAAAAGAGACAAATAGAAGTTGTTGAGAGGTAAAAGCGAAGAAGAGTGAGAGATTATACTAATAGAAGCCATCGTTTCTTCGCCCTCTCTTGTCGTTAGTGGCTGGTGGTTATTATGTTTCCTTTTTCTCTCTCTCTCAACTAACCTCTTTCTCAATTCTTAAAAGAATGACATTAGGACATGATTTTAGTTGAGTAATGCCAATGGCATTGATTGTAATTTTTGATTGATTCATGTTGCGATTAAAACCAATTCATGAAGTTATCATTGAAGATTTTGAGATCAATATCTAAAGGTTTTAAAAGGCTTACACTCATTAACTTTTTTAACAACATTATTCAACAACTCCTAATACACTAAAAAGTCACTACCAGCTTTTTAGGAAAAGCTTGTGTATCAAGCACCATTTGGAAATACTTATTTCACAATTAGTGCTTAACGTAATAAGTTGATATAAAAAAACCATTTTCAAATACAACCTTAGTGGAAATTAAAAAAGTTACCAAATGCTACAAAGTTACTCCAACAATCATTAGAGATATTTGGGTGAGCCGATCCTTATTTTCAATGGCTCTTTTAGTCAATACATTTCAAAACGGTATTAAATTTTTTTGGCTACAATTGAGAGAGTCTTATCTGACAAATCTAGTGATATTTCTATTGAGTTCTAATTAATTATTGCCAATGTTAGTCGGATGAAACTTAGATTACCATGGATGGTGTTTCAATATAGTAAGATGATTTTATAAGGTTTCCATAATTAGACTATAGTCAAGCAAATAATGCAATTATAGGTATAATTGATTAATAAATAGTTACAAAATTTTGTTTGGTGAAATAACATTGTAATCCATGTGAAGCAAGTAATTCAATTACATTATGTCCTTTATCACAAACAACCAAACTTTGACCTTAGGTATGCCACTACGGTAGTTTTTATTTATAAGATTTTGTGAAACGAGAGTTAAAAAAAATTGTTTCCTAAGATTGATAGGAATACCAACTTCAATAAGCTCATGATAAGTCATTAAAGAGTGACATAGGGCTTTTTTCGCAAGATTCCACATCTTGTATTCTTGTTTAGTTACAATGGTCCCTTTTTTTGTAGTTAATAACGATGATAATACTATTTTTTGAGAAAATAAGTGGTATGAGGACGACTCAATTAAAAATTGTTTTCCTGATTTTTATCAATTATCCACTATAAAGAATAATAAGATTAAAAAAGTGTGGTGTAAATTTAATAATGACTTTCTGGAACTCTTTAGTCAATCAATTGATAATAACATTGACTTTGATTCTTTACAATGGCAATTAGACAGTTTTTCTAATGTTATTAACAGTCTCCAGCTCAACGTGGAGGCTAATGAACTCATTTGGATCCTTACTTCTAATAAATCTTTTTCGGCTAAGAGTTAGTATGAATCCATAAATGATGGTGGACTCAGATCTCTCCTCAGAAGAAATATTAGGAATAGCAAGGTACCTTTGAAAATTAAACTATTTCTATTGCTGGTAATTCATGATAGAATACTATCACGAGAAAATCTTGTTAAGAGAGGGTGGTTG
>JAMKQA010004274.1:0-14940 GCA_024699735.1 Posidonia australis | reverse complement strand
TCCGGACGGATGGGATCTGGTCCTATCCAGACGGATGGGATTAAGGCATTCTCTCCCGCCTGTGAGATCCAATCCGGACGGATGGGATCGGGTCCTATCCAGACGGATGGGATTAAGTCGTTCTCTCTCGCTTGTGAGATCCAATCCGGACGGAAGGGATCAGGTCCTATCCAGATGGATGGGATTAAGGCATTCTCTCCCGCCTGTGACATCAAATCCGGACGGATGGGATCGGGTCCTATCCAGAGGGATGGGATTAAGGCAGTCTCTCTCGCCTGTGAGATCCAATCCGGACGGATGGGACTAAGGCATTCTCTCTCGCTTGTGAGATCCAATCCGGACGGATGGGATCGAGTCATACCTAGACGGATGGTGTTAAGGCATTCTCTCCCGCCTGTGAGATCAAATCCGGACGGATGGGATCTGGTCCTATCCAGTTGGATTGGATTAAGGCATTCTCTCTCGCCTGTGAGATCCAATCCGGACGGATGGGATCAGGTCCAATCCAGACGGATGGGATTAAGGCATTCTCTCTCGCCTGTGAGATACAATCCGGACGGATGGGATCGGGTCCGATCATGACGGATGGGATTAAGGCATTCTCTCACGCATGTGAGATGCAATCCGGACGGATGGGATCGGGTCCTATCCGAACGGATGGGATTAAGGCATTCTCTCTCGCTTGTGAGATCCAATCCGGACGGATGGGATCGGGTCCTATCCAAATGGATGGGATTAAGGCATTCTCTCCAGCCTTTGAGATCCAAACCGAACGGATGGGATTAAGTCGTTCTCTCTCGCCTGTGAAATCCAATCCGGACGGATGGGATCTGGTCCTATCCAGACGGATGTGATTAAGGCATTCTCTCTTACCAGTGAGATCCAATCCGGACGGATGGGATCGGGTCCTACCCGGATGCATGGGATTAAGGCATTCTCTCCAGACTGTGAAATCCATTCTGGACGGATGGGATCGGGTCGTATCCAGACGGATGGGATTAAGGCCTTCTCTCTCACCCTTGAGATGCTATCTGGACGAATGGGATTAAGGCATTCTCTCTCGCCTGTGAGATCCAAACCAGAAGGATGGGATCGGGTCCTATCCAAACGGATGGGATTAAGGTGTTCTCTCTCGCCTGTGAGATCCAATCCGGACAGATGGGACTAAGGCATTCTATCCCGCCTGTGAGATCCAATCTGGACGGATGGGATCGGGTCCTATCCAGACGGATGGGATTAAGGCGTTCTCTCTCGCCTGTGAGATCCACTCCAGACAGATGGGATCATGTCCTATCCGGAAGGAAGGGATTAAGGCTTTTTCTCCCGCCAGTGACATCTAATCCGGATGGATGGGATCGAGTCCTTTCCAGACGGACGGGATTAAGGCCTTCTCTCTCGCCCGTGTGATCCTATCCGGGCGGATGGGTTTGAGTCCCATCCGGACGGATGGGATCAAGGCACCCTCTCTCGCCTTTGGGTCCAATCCAAATGGATGGGATTATGGCATTCTCTCTCGCCTATGAGATCCAATCCGGACGGATGGGATTCTCTTTCACGTGTGAGATCCAATCCGGAAGGATGGGATTGGGTCCTATCAAGACGGATGGGATTAAGGCGTTCTCTCTCGCCTGTGAGATCCAATCTGGACGGATGGGATCAGGTCCAACCCGGACGGATGGCACTAAGGCATTCTCTCCCGCCAGTGAGATCCAATCCAGACGGATGGGATCGGGTCCTATCCAGACGGATGGGATTATGGCGTTCTCTCTCACCTGTGAGATCCAATCCGGACGGATGGGATCAGGTCCTATCCGGATGGATGGGATTAAGGCATCCTTTCCCGCGTTTGACATCAAATCCGGATGGATGGGATTGGGTCCTATCTAGACGGATGGGATTATGGCAGTCTCTCTCGCCTGTGAGATCCAATCCAGACAGATGGGATCAGGTCCTATCCAGACGGATGGGATTAAGGCATTATCTCTCGCCTGTGAGATCAAATCCGGACGGATGGGATCGGATCCTATCCAGACGGATGGGATTAAGGCATTCCCTCCCGCCTGTGAGATCAAATCCGGACGGATGGGATGAGGTCCCATCCAGTTGGATGGGATTAAGGCATTCTCTCTCGCCTGTGAGATCCAATCCGGACGGCTGGGATCTAGTCCTATCCGGACGGATGGGATTAAGGTGTTCTCTCTCACCTGTGAGATCCAATTCGGACGGATGGGATCAGGTCCTATCAGGATGGTTGGGATTAAGGCTTTTTCTCCCGCCTGTGACATCAAATCCGGACGGATGGGATCGGGTCCTATCAAGACGGACGGGATTAAGGCCTTCTCTCTCGCCCGTGTGATCCTATCCGGGTGGATGGGATTGAGTCCCATCCGGACGGATGGGATCAAGGCACCCTCTCTCGCCTTTGGGTCCAATCCAAATGGATGGGATTAGGGCATTCTCTCTCGCCTGTGAGATCAAATCCGGACGGATGGGATTCTCTCTCGCCTGTGTGATCCAATCCGGAAGGATGGGATCGGGTCTTATCAAGACGGATGGGATTAAGGCGTTCTCTCTCGCCTGAGAGATCCAATCCGGACGTATGGGATCAGGTCCAACCCGGACGGATGGAACTAAGGCATTCTTCACCGCCTGTGAGATCCAATCCGGACGAATGGGATCGGGTCCAATCCAGACGGATGGGATCAAGGCGTTCTCTCTCGCCAGTGAGATCCAATACGGACGGATGGGATCAGGTCCTATCTAGATGGATGGCATTAAGGCATCCTTTCCCGCCTGTGACATCAAATCTGGACGGATGGGATTGGGTCCTATCCGGACGTATGGGATTAAGGCAGTCTCTCTCGCCGGTGAGATCCAAACCAGACGGATGGGATCGGGTCCTATCCAGACGGATGGGATTAAGGCATTGCCTCTCGCCTGTGAGATCCAATCCGGACGGATGGGATCGGGTCCTATCCAGACGGATGGGATTAAGGCATTCTCTCCCGCCTGTGAGATCAAATCTGGACGGATGGGATCAGGTCCTATCCAGTAGGATGGGATTAAGGCATTCTCTCACGCCTGTGAGATCCAATCCGGACGGATGGGATCTGGTCTTATCTAGACGGATGGGATTAAGGCATTCTCTCTCGCCTATGAGATCCAATCCGGACGGATGGGATCTGGTCTGATCATGACGGATTGGATAAAGGCATTCTCTCCCGCCTGTGAGATCCAATCTGGACGGATGGGATCGGGTCCGATCCAAACAGATGGGATTATGGCATTCTCTCTCACCTGAGAGATCCTATACGGACGGATGGGATTGGGTCCTATCCAGACGGATTGGATTAAGGCATTCTCTCTCGCTTGTGAAATCCAATCCGGATGGATGGGAACAGGTCCTATCCAGACGGATGGGATTAAGGCATTCTCTCTCACTTGTGAGATCCAATACGGACGGATGGGATCGGGTTATATCCAGACTGATGGGTTTAAGGCACTCTCTCTTGCATGTGAAATCCAATACGGACGGATGGGATCAGGTCCTATCCAGACGGATGGGATTATGGCATTCTCTCCCACCTGTGAGATCCAATCCGGACGGATGGGATCCGGTCCTATCTGGACGGCTGGGATTAAGGCTTTCTCTCCCACCTGTGAGATCCAATCCGGACGGATGGGATCAGGTCCTATCCAGACGGATGGGATTAAGGCATTCCCTCTCGCCTGTGAAATCCAATCCGGACGGATGGGATCGGGTCCTATCCAGACGGATGGGATTAAGGCATTCTCTTCCACCTGTGAGATCCAATCCGGACGGATGGGATCGGGTCCTATCCAGACTGATGGGATTATGGCATTCTCTCTCGCCTGTGAGATCAAATCCGGACAGAAGGGATCTGGTCCAATACGGAAGGATGGAATTAAGGCATTCTGTCCCGCCTGTGACATCAAATCTGGACGGATGGGATCGGGTCCTATCCAGATAGATGGGATTGAGGTAGTCTCTCTCACCTGTGAGATCCAATCCAGACGGATGGGATCGGGTCCTATCCAGACGGATGGGATTAAGGCGTTCTCTCTCGCCCGTGAGATCCAATCCAGACGGATGGGATCAGGTCCTATCTGGATGGATGGGATTAAGGCATTGTCTCCCGCCTGTGACATCAAATCCGGACGGATGGGATCGGGTCCTATCCATACTGATGGGATTAAGGCATTGTCTCCCGCCTTTGAGGTCAAATCCAAATGGATGGGATCAGGTCCTATCCAGTTGGATGGGATTAAGGTATTCTCTCTCGCCTGTGAGATCCAATCCGGACGGATGGGTTCAGGTCCTATCCAGACGGATGGGATTAAGGCATTCTCTCTCGCCTATGAGATCCAATCCGGATGGATGGGATCGGGTCCGATCAAGACGGATGGGATTATGGTATACTCTCTCGCCTGTGAGATCCAATCCGGACAGATGGGATCGGTTCCTATCCAAACGGATGGGATTAAGGCATTCTCTCTCGCCTGTGAGATCCAATATGGATGGATTGGATCGGGTCCTATCCAGACAGATGGGATTATGGCATTCTCTCCAGCCTTTGAGTTCCAAACCGGACGGATGGGATCGGGTCCAATCCAGACGGATGGGAATAAGGCATTCTCTCTCGCCTGTGAAATCCAATCTTGACGGATGGGATCTGGTCCTATCCGGACGGATGTGATTAAGGCATTCTATCTCGCCTGTGAGATCCAATCCAGACGGATGGTATCGGTTCTATCAAGATAGATGGAATTATGGCACTCTCTTTCGCATGTGAGATCCAATCCGAATGGATGGAATCGGGTCCTATCCAGACGGATGGGATTAAGGCATTCTCTCGTGCCTGTGAGATCCATTCCGGACGGATGGGATCGAGTCCTATCCAGACGGATGGGATTAAGGCATTCTCTCCTGCCAGTGAAATCCAATCCGGTCGGATGGGATCGGGTCCTATCCAGAGATTAAGGCCGTCTCTCTCGCCCATGAGATCCTATTCGGGCGGTTTGGATTGAGTCCCATCTGGACGGATGGGATCAAGGCACCCTCTCTCGCCTTTGGGTCCTATCCAAATGGATGGGATTAAGGCATTCGCTCTCGCCTGTGAGATCCAATTCGGATGGATGGGATTAAGGCATTCTCTCTTGCCTGTGAGATCCAATCCGGATGGATGGGATCAGGTCCTATCCAGACGAATTGGATAAAGGCATTCTTTCCCGCCTGTGAGATCCAATCTGGACGGATCGGATCGGGTTCTATCCGGACAGATGGGGTTAAGGCACTCTCTCTCGCATGTGAGATCCTATCTGGACGGATGGAATCGGGTCCTATCCGAATGGATGGGATTAAGGCATTTTCTCTCGCCTGTGAGATCCAATCCGGACGGATGGGATCGGGTCCTATCCAGAGGAATGGGCTTAAGGCATTCTCTCTCGCCTTTGATATCCAATCCAGACGAATGGGATTAAGGCATTCTCTATCGCCTGTGAGATCCAATTCGGACGGATGGGATCGGGTCCTATCTAGACAGATGGGATTAAGGCATTCTCTATCTACTCTCTGATCCAATCCGGACGGATGGGATCCGGTCCTATCCAGACGGATGGGATTAAGGCATTCTCTCCCGCCTGTGAGATCCAATCCGGACGGATGGGATCAGGTCCTATCCGGATGGATGGGATTAGGTCCTATCCAGACGGATGGGATTAAGGCATTCTCTCTCGCCTGTGAGATCCAATCCGGACTGTTGGGATCGGGTCCGATCAAGACGGATGGGATTAAGGCATTCTCTCTCGCCTGTGAGATCCAATCTTGACGGATGGAACCAGGTCTAGTCAAGATGGATGGGATTAAGGCGTTCTCTCTCGCCTGTGAGATCCAATCCTGACGGATGGGATTTTTGCATTCTCTCTCGCCTATGAGATCCAATCCGGATGGATGGGATCGGGTCCTATCGAGACGGATGGGATTGAGGCATTCTCTCTCGACTGTCTAATCCAATCCAGACGAATGGGATCAGGTCCTATCCAGACGGTTGGGATTAAGGCATTCTCTCCCGCCTGTGAGATCCAATCTGGATGGATGGGATCGGGTCCTATCCAGATGGATGGGATTAAGGCATTCTCTATCGAGTGTCTGATCCAATCTGGACGGATTGGATCAGGTCCTATCAGGACAGATTGGATCAGTTCCTATCCAGATGGATGGGATTAAGGCATTCTCTCTCGCCTGTGAGATCCAATCCGGACGGATGGGATCAGGTCCTATCCGTATAGATGGTATCTGGTCCTATCCAGACGGATGGGATTATGGCATTCTCTCTTGCCTGTGAGATCCAATCCGGACAGATGGGATCGGGTCCGATCATGACGGATGGAATTAAGGCATTCTCTCTCGCCTGTGAGATACAATTTGAACGGATGGGATCAGGTACTATCCAGCCGGATGGGATTAAGGCATTCTCTCTCGCCTGTCGGATCCAATCTGGACGGATGGGATCAAATCCTATCCAGACGGGTGGGATTAAGGTATTCTCTCCCGCCTGTGAGATCCAATCCGGACGGATGGGATCAGTTCCTATCCGGATGGATGGGATTATGGCATTCTCTCTCGCCTGTGAGATCCAATCCGGACGAATGGGATCAAGTCCTATCTAGACGAATGGGATTAAGGCATTCTCTCTCGCCTGTGAGATCCAATCGGGACGAATGGGATCAGGTCTTATGCAGACGAATGGGATTAAGGTATTCTCTTTCGCCAGTGAGATCCAATACGGACGGATGGGATCGGGTCCGTTCCAGATGGATGGGATTAAGGCATTCTCTCCAGCCAGTGAGATCCAATACAGACGGATGGGATCTGGTCCTATCGAGACGGGTGGGATTAAGGCATTCTCTCTCGCTTGTGAAATCCAATCTGGACGGATGGGATCAGGTCCTATCCAGACGGATTGGATAAAGGCATTCTCTCCCACCTGTGAGATCCAATCTACACGGATGGAACCGGTTCCAATCAAGATGGATGGGATTAAGGCGTTCTCTCTCACCTGTGAGATCCAATCCAGACGGATGGGATTTTGGCATTCTCTCTCGCCTATGAGATCCAATCCTGATGGATGGGATCGGGTCCTATCGAGACGGATGGGATTGAGGCATTCTTTCTCAACTGTCAGATCCAATCCGGACGGATGGGATCTGGTCCTATCCAGACGGATGGGATTAAGGCATTCTCTCCCGCCTGTGAGATCCAATCCGGATGGATGGGATCTGGTCCTATTAGGATGGATGGGATCAGGTCCTATCCGGATGGATGGTATCAGGTCCTATCCAGACGGATGGAATTAAGGCATTCTCTATTGCTTGAGAGATCTAATCCGGACAGATGGGATCGGGTCCGAACAAGGCGGTGGGATTAAGGCATTCTCTCTCGCTTGTGAGATCCAATCTGGACAGATGGGATCGGGTCCTATCCAAACGGATGGGATTAACGCATTCTCTCTCGCCTGTCTAATCCAATCCGGACTGATGGGATCTGGTCCTATCCAGACGGATAGGATTAAGGCATTCTCTCCCGCCTGTGAGATCCAATCAGGACGGAAGGGATCCGGTCCTATCCGGATGGATGGGATTAAGGCATCCTTTCTCGCCGACATCAAATACGGACGGATGGGATTGGGTCCTATCTAGACGAATGGGATTAAGGCATTCTCTATCGACTCTCTGATCCTATCCGGACGGATGGGATCTGGTCCTATCCAGAAGGATGGGATTAAGGCATTCTCTCCTACCTGTGAGATCCAATCCGGACAGATGGGATCAGGTCCTATCCGGAAGGATGGGATAAGGTCTTATCCAGACGGATGGGATTATGGCATTCTCTCTCGCCTGTGAGATCCAATCCGGACTGTTGGGATCGGGTCCAATCAAGATGGATGGGATTAAGGCATTTTCTCTCGCCTGTGTGATCCAATCTTGACTGATGGAACCGGGTCCAATCAAGATGGATGGGATTATGGCATTCTCTCTCGCCTGTGAGATCCAATCCAGACGGATGGGATTTTGGCATTCTCTCTCGCCTATGAGATCCAATCCGGATGGATGGGATCGGGTCCTATCGAGACGGATGGGATTGAGGCATTCTTTCTCGACTGTCTGATCCAATCCGGACGGATGGGATCAGGTCCTATCCAGACGGATGGGATTAAGGCATTCTCTCCCGCCTGTGAGATCCAATCCGGATGGATTGGATCAGGTCCTATCCAAACGGATGGGATTAAGGCATTCTCTATCGACTGTCTGATCCAATCTGGACGGATTGGATCAGGTCCTTTCCAGATGGATGGGATTAAGGCATTCTCTCCCGCTTGTGAGATCCAATCCGGACGGATGGGATCAGGTCCTATCCGGACGGATGGGATTATGGCATTCTCTCTTGCCTGTGAGATCCAATCCGGACAGATGGGATCGGGTCCGATCAAGACGGATGGGATTAAGGCATTCTCTCTCGCTTGTGAGATACAATCTGGACGGATGGGATCGGGCCCTATCCAGACGGATGGGATTAAGGCATTCTCTCTCGCCTGTCTGATCCAATCCGGACGGATGGGATCAAATCCTATCCAAACGGATGGGATTAAGGTATTCTGTCCCGCCTATGGGATCAGTTCCTATCCGGATGGATGGGATTAAGGCATTCTCTCTCGCCTGTGAGATCCAATCCGGACGGATGGGATCTGGTTCTATGAAGACGAATGGGATTAAGGCATTCTCTTTCGCCAGTGAAATCCAATACGGACGGATGGGATCGGGTCATTTCCAAACGGATGGGATTAAGGCATTCTCACCAGCCAGAGAGATCCAATACGGACGGATGGGATCTGGTCCGATCCAGACGGATGGGATTAAGGCATTCTCTCCCGCCAGTGAGATCCTATCCGGACGGATGGGATCGGGTCCTATCCAGACGGATGGGATTAAGGCATTCTCTATCGACTGTCTGATCAAATCCGGACGGATTGGATCATGTCCTATCCAGATGGATGGGATTAAGGCATTCTCTCCCGCCTATGAGATCCAATCCGGACGGATAGGATCTGGTCCTATTAGGATGGATGGGATCAGGTCCTATTCGGATGGATGGTATCAGGTCCTATCCAGACGGATGGAATTAAGGCATTCTCTATTGCCTGAGAGATCCAATCCGGACAGATGGGATCGGGTCCGATCAAGGCGGATGGGATTAAGGCATTCTCTCTCGCTTGTGAGATCCAATCTGGACAGATGGGATCGGGTCCTATCCAGACGGATGGGATTAACGCATTCTCTCTCGCCTGTCTAATCCAATCCGGACTGATGGGATCTGGTCCTATCCAGACGGATGGGATTAAGGCATTCTCTCCCGCCTGTGAGATCCAATCCGGACGGATGGGATAAGTTCCTATCCGAATGGATGGGATTAAGGCATTCTCTCTCGCCTGTGGGGTCCAATCCAGACGAATGAGATCTGGTCCTATCCAGACAGATGGGATTATGGCATTCTCTCTCCCCTGTGAGATACATTCCGAACGGATGGGATCGGGCCCGATAAAGACGGATGGGATTAAGGCATTCTCTCTCGCCTATGAGATCCAATCCGGACGGATGGGATCGGGTCCTATCCAGACGGATGGGATTAAGGAATTCTCTTTCGCCAGTGAAATCCAATCCGGACGGATGGGATCTGGTCCTATCCGAACGGATGTGATTATGGCATTCCCTCTCGCTAGTGAGATCTAATACGGACGGATGGGATCTGGTCCGATCTAAACGGATGGGATTAAGGCATTCTCTCTCGCTTGTGAAATCCAATCCGGACGGATGGGATCTGGTCCGATCCGAACGGATGTGATTATGGCATTCCCTCTCGCCTGTGAGATCCAATCCGGACGGATGGGATCTGGTCCTATCCAGGCGGATGGGATTAAGGCGTTCTCTCTCGCCTGTGTGATCCAAGCCGGACGGATTGGATCTGGTCCTATCCGGATGGATGGGATTAAGGCATTTTCTCCCGCCTGTGACATCAAATCCGGACGGATGGGATCGGGTCCGATCCAGATGGACGGGATTAAGGCCTTCTCTCTCGCCCATGATATCCTATCCGGGCGGATGGGATTGAGTCCCATCCGGACGGATGGGATCAAGGCACGCTCTCTCGGCTTTGGGTCCAATCCAAATGGATGGGATTATGGCATTCTCTCTCGCCTGTGAGATCCAATCCGGACGGATGGGATTCTCTCTCATTTGTGAGATCCAATCCGGAAGGATGGGATCGGGTCCTCTCAAGACAGATGGGATTAAGGCGTTCTCTCTTGCCTGAGAGACCCAACCCGGACGGATGGGACTAAGGCATTCTCGCCTACCTGTGAGATCCAATCCGGACGGATGGGATCTGGTCCAATCCAGACGGATGGGATTAAGGCGTTCTCTCTCGCCTGTGAGATCCAATCCGGACGGAAGGGATCAGGTCCTATCCGGATGGATGGGATTAAGGCATCCTTTCACGCCGACATCAAATACGGACGGATGGGATTGGGTCCTATCTGGACGGATGGGATTAAGGCAGTCTCTCTCGCCAATGAGATCCAATCCAGACGGATGGGATCGGGTCCTATCCAGACGGATGGGATTAAGGCATTCTCTCTCGTATGTGAGATCCAATCCGGACGGATGGGATCGGGTCCTATTCAAATGGATGGGATTAAGGCATTCTCTCCCGCCTGTGAGATCAAATCCGGACGGATGGGATCTGGTCCTATCCAGACGGATGGGATTAAGGCATTCTCTCTCGCCTGTGAGATCCAATCCGGACGGATGGGCTCTGGTCCGATCAAGACGGATTGGATTAAGGCATTCTCGCCCGCCTGTGAGATCCAATCTGGACGGATGGGATCCGGTCCTATCCAGACGGATGGGATTAAGGCATTCTCTCTCGTCTGGGAGATCCAATACGGACGGATGGAATCGGGTCCTATCCAGACGGATTGGATTAAGGCATTCTCTCTCGCCTGTGAAATCCAATCCGGACGGATGGGATCTGGTCCTATCCGGACGGATGGGATTAAGGCATTCTCTCTCGCCTGTGAGATCCAATCCGGACTGATGGGATCGGGTTCTATCCTGATAGATGGGATTATGGCACTCTCTCTCGCATGTGAAATCCAATCCGGACGGATGGGATCAGGTCCTATCCAGACATATGGGATTAAGGCATTCTCTCCCGCCTGTGAGATCCAATCCGGACGGATGGGATCCGGTCCTATCCAGACGGATGGGATTAAGGCATTCTCTATCGACTGTCTGATCCAATCCGAATGGATTGGATCAGGTCCTATCTAGATGGATGGTATTAAGGCATTCTCTCCCGCCTGTGAGTTCCAATCCAGACGGATGGGATCAGGTCCTATCCAGACGGATGGGATCAGGTCCTATCCAGACGGATGGGATTAAGGCATTCTCTCTCGCCTGTGAGATCCAATCCGGAGGGATGGGATCGGGTCCTATCCAGATGGATGGGATTTAGGCATTCTCTCTCGCCTGTGAGATCCAATCCAGACGGATGGGATCGGGTCCTATCCAGACGGATGGGATTAAGGCGTTCTCTCTCACCTGTGAGATCCAATCCGGATGGATGGGATCCGGTCCGATCCGGATGGATGGGATTAAGGCATTCTCTCCCGCCTTTGACATCAAATATGGACAGATGGGATGGGTCCTATCCAGACGGATGGGATTATGGCAGTCTCTCTCGCCTGTGAGATCCAATCCGGACGGATGGTATCGGGTCCTATCCAGACGGATGGGACTAAGGCATTCTCTCTCGCTTGTGAGATCCAATCCGGACGGATGGGATCGGGTCATATCTAGACGGATGGGATTTTGGCATTCTCTCCCGCCTGTGAGATCAAATCCGGACGGATGGGATCAGGTCCTATCCAGTTGGATGGGATTAAGGCATTCTCTCTCACCTGTGAGATCCAATCCGGACGGATCGGATCAGGTCCTATCGAGACGTATGGGATTAAGGCATTCTCTCTCGCCTGTGAGATCCTATCCGGACAGATGGGATCGAGTCCGATCAAGATGGATGGGATTAAGGCATTCTCTCTCGCCTGTGTGATCCAATCCGGACAGATGGGATCAGGTCCTATCCAAACGGATGGGATTAAGGCATTCTCTCTCGCTTGTGATATCTAATACGGACGGATGGGATCGGATCCTATCCAAACGGATGGGAATAAAGCATTCTCTCCAGCCTTTGAGATCCAAACAGGACGAATGGGATCGGGTCCTATCCAGACGGATGGGATTAAGGCATTCTCTCTCGCCTGTGAAATCCAATCCGGACGGATGGGATCTGGTCCTATCCGAACGGATGTGATTAAGGCATTCTATCTCGCCTGTGATATCCAATCCGGACGGAAGGGATCGGGTTCTATCTAGATAGATGGAATTAAGGCACTCTCTTTCGCATGTGAGATCCAATCCGAATGGATGGAATCGGGTCCTATCCTGACGGATGGGATTAAGGCATTCTCTCGCTCCTATGAGATCCAATCTGGACGGATGGGATCGGGTCCTATCCAGACGGATGGGATTAAGGCATTCTCTCCTGCCTGTGAAATCCAATCCGGACGGATGGGATCGGGTCCCATCCAGACGGATGGGATTAAGGCCTTCTCTCTCGCCCGTGAGATCCTATCCGGGCGGTTGGGATTGAGTCCCATCCGGACGGATGGGATCAAGGCACCCTCTCTCGCCTTTGGGTCCTATCCAAATGGATGGGATTAAGGCATTCTCTCTCGCCAGTGAGATCCAATCTGGACGGAAGGAATTAAGGCATTCTCTCTCGCCTGTGAGATCCAATCCAGAAGGATGGGAACGGGTCCTATCTAGACGGATGGGATTAAGGCGTTCTCTCTCGCCTGTGAGATCCAATCCAGACGGATGGGACTAAGGCATTCTCTCCCGCTTGTGAGATCCAATCCGGACGGATGGGATCGGGTCCTATCCAAACGGATGAGATTAAGGTGTTCTCTCTCGCCTATGAGATCCAATCCGGACGGATGGGATCAGGTCCTATCCGGATGGACGTGATTAAGGCATTTTCTCCCGCCTGTGACATCAAATCCGGACGGATGGGATCGGGTCCTATCCAGACGGACGGGATTAAGGCCTTCTCTCTCGCCCGTGTGATCCTATCCGGGCGGATGGGATTGAGTCCCATCCGGACGGATGGGATCAAGACACCCTCTCTCGCCTTTGGGTCCAATTCAAATGGATGGGATTAAGGCATTCTCTCTCGCTTGTGAGATCCAATCCGGACGGATGGGATTCTCTCTCGCCGATGAGATCCAATCCGGAAGGATGGGATCGGGTCCTATCAAGATGGATGGGATTTAGGCGTTCTCTCTCGCCTGTGAGATCCAATCCGGACGGACGGGATCCGGTCCAACCTGGTCGGATGAGACTAAGGCATTCTCTCCCGCCTGTGAGATCCAATCCGAATGGATGGGATCGGGTCCTATCCAAACGGATGGGATTAAGGCGTTCTCTCTCGCCTGTGAGATCCAATCCGGACGGATGGGATCAGGTCCTATCCGGATGGACGGGATTAAGGCATCCTTTCCCGCCTGTGACATCAAATCCGAACGGATGGGAATGGGCCCTATCCGGACGGATGGGATTAAGGCAGTCTCTCTCGCTTGTGAGATCCAATCCAGACGGATGGGATCGGGTCCTATCCAGACGGATGGGATTATGGCATTCTCTCTCGCCTGTGAGATCCAATCCGGATGGATGGGATCGGGTCCTTTCCAAACGGATGGGATTAAGTCATTATCTCCCGGTAGTGAGATCAACTCCGGACGGATGGGATTAGGTCCTATCCAGTTGGATGAGATTAAGGCATTCTCTCTCGCCTGTGAGATCCAATCCGGACGGATGGGATCTGGTCCTATCCAGACGGATGGGATTAAGGCATTCTCTCTCGCCTGTGAGATCCAATCCAAATGGATGGGATCGGGTCCGATCAGGACGGATTGGATTAAGGCTTTCTCTCTCGCCTGTGGGATCCAATCCGGACGGATGGGATCGGGTCCTATCCAGACGGATAGGATTAAGGCATTCTCTCTCGCCTGTGAGATCCAATACGGACGGATGGGATCAGATCCTATCTAGACGGTTTGGATTATGGCAATCTCTCTCGCCTGTGAAATCCAATCCGGACTGATGGGATCAGGTCCTATCCGGACGGATGGGAATAAGGCATTCTCTCTCGCCTGTGAGATCCAATCCAGACGGATCGGATCTTGTTCTATCCGGACAGATGGGATTAAGGCACACTCTCTCGCATGTGAGATCCTATCCGGACGGATGGAATCGGGTCCTATCCGAATGGATGGGATTAAGGCATTCTCTCTCGCCTGTGAGATCCAATCCAGACGGATCGGATCTTGTTCTATCCGGACAGATGGGATTAAGGCACACTCTCTCGCATGTGAGATCCTATCCGGACGGATGGAATCGGGTCCTATCCGAATGGATGGGATTAAGGCATTCTCTCTCGCCTGTGAGATCCAATCCAGACGGATCGGATCTTGTTCTATCCGGACAGATGGGATTAAGGCACACTCTCTCGCATGTGAGATCCTATCCGGACGGATGGAATCGGGTCCTATCCGAATGGATGGGATTAAGGCATTCTCTCTCGCCTGTGAGATCCAATCCAGACGGATCGGATCTTGTTCTATCCGGACAGATGGGATTAAGGCACACTCTCTCGCATGTGAGATCCTATCCGGACGGATGGAATCGGGTCCTATCCGAATGGATGGGATTAAGGCATTCTCTCTCGCCTGTGAGATCCAATCC
>JAMKQA010004273.1:0-16826 GCA_024699735.1 Posidonia australis | reverse complement strand
GTTTCAAAGTAAAATTCAAAGTTTTTTTATTATTTCCATGAACTTCCGTAAATTTACCGTATTTCCACCGACATTTCCACCGATGTCCGACATGTTTCCTATTTTTGTCGAACCGAAGTTCGATACGAAATCGATGTTTGGAACCATGACTACAGGTCATCATGGATCATAGAGTTACTTTTGCTTAGACTTGCATTGTGAATAGTGTGTCTCAATCAAATATACATGAGATCCTAAAGAATACAATTTTAATTTTATGTTTAATTCTAAGTCATGTAATAAAACTGTAATAAACAAAATCAATATATGTAATAAATAAGATAATACTTTAACCATTCTCTTTTATTTGTTTATCATGTTCACACATTCATGGAACATCTATTATTACTTTTGTTAACTTATGCGTGTATAGACGTTACATACACAAATCACCTCCTAATGATTCTTCAGTATAGAAACAGAAAACAACTAAATGTCTAGTACATAGTGTGAAGTTTATCATATGAGACGAAATGAGATAACGAATGAGCAGTAGAACAAGTATCCTCCTTTGAACAATACGAATATCAAGGTCAAAAGCAACAACACAAGGAGGAGTGTATTTGAACCTATGTTGGAAGACAGTTGATTAGTACCTTCAAGGATAACCTACATAGATTGCCTTTGTCTGATGTAAACCTATAGTGATTTGTCGATAGGAACTGAGGAAAACGTACCAACCTATTCATCAAAGGAAGTAGCCAAGGGCAAAAGAACAAAAGAACTAACAGATAAGTAATAAACAAAGGAGAAAAAAGAGTATTCACAAAGAATGTGACATCCATAGAAATATAATAATTCTGACTCACTAGATCAAAGCAACGATACCCTTTTTAGGTGCGAGAATACCCAACAAGCATATCTCGAATGACGTGTGATAAGAGTTTGTTGAGCTTAAGACAAGTGTCTTGGACAAAGCCCAAACAGCCAAAAACTCTAAATGGAAAAGGAAACAACAGTCTCTAAGGGAATAGAAGACAATAAAGAATCTGACCACGAACTCAGGAAAGCATTCTATTGACGAATTGACTAGCAGTGTGGACTACATCAATCCATAGAAATTTTAGTACTTTCATCTACCTCATGAGAGCCTCAGTAACATCCATCCGATGGCGAAGTTTGCATTTAGCAATACAATTCTGTTGAGATGTCCGAGGATAGAAACTATGGTGGATAACCCTCTAATATTCACAAAGTAGAGAGACACCACACTGCACATATTCAAAAACATTATCAATATCAAAAATGCATAATAGTTCAGAAATTTCAGTTTTTATTTCATTAAAAAAAGTTATAACATCAAAAACTTGAGTTCTATCTTTGATGAGAGACCCAAGTCATCTGAGAGAAGTTATCAACAAGACACAAATGCAACACGACAAGGTCCTCATGCATCTGGATGAACAAGCTTCAAAGGAACATCACTTTATTTTTGCTGTCGAAATGAATAAGATGAATGTGTGTGTTTCCCTAATTGACACCACTTATGATGAAAGGGACTATAAGAAGACGAAACAGGTAATACACTCTTCAATCGTTCTATAGAAGAATATCTCAAGCAACAATGACACAAGTAAAGATGATACAGGCAAATAAGCAGAGCCAATTGCATGACCCTTGCTCTAAAGATGATACAGGCCACTCCTTTTAGAACTCGAACCAATTTACCTCCCAGTCTGTAGGTTTTGAAAAAGAACATAATAGGAGAAAAAGGTTACAACATATTGAAAGTTTTTTTGTAATCTTACTAACAAAAAAAAGATTAACTAGAAAGTTTAGAACATAAAGAACATCATAAAAGATTAAATTATCAAAGAGAGATACCACCCCTTGGCAAAAGACAATGGAACAGACTCCATTAGCAACCGTCACAAATGGTATAGAAACAAAAGATGACAAGGAAGAAAAAATTTGTTTTGTAACAGACATATATTTTAATGCACCTAAATCTAGTAGTCTTCACTAGAAGACCTAAACTATGCTAACATACTTGATGGAGCAACATGAGTGGCAACTGAGACAGTAGAAGATTGAACAATTTGATCTTCCTCCTGAATAATAGTCACTGCCTCTGTCACAACAAGATCTCGTGAAGAAGTAGGAGCAGAAAAATGGTGTGTTGAGCTCACTCCGGCCTACCGAATTTGTCTCAGCATTTGTCAGACACATGAATAGTACGACTACAATGCTCACACTTGCAGATGCCACAACCTGCACCACGTCCTCCCCATTAATTACATTCTCAACCTCGACCATGACCACGTCCACGACCCACACTGAATAAGGCAAACTGTGTATGACGTCGTAGGAGCACTAATGGAGATACTTAGTACACGAGAGAGGATTGTAGACAACAAAAGGACAATGTCACCACCAAGAATCTAACTACGGATTTGAGATGCGATTTTAAATTTGAGAGTAAACATGAATTTAACGACTATAAGTTCTTCATGGTAATCTCGCATCTTAGTGATGTCGGCAACAAAGAATTGATAAACCTCTAACTCGTTCAATAGAAGAAGAAGGGAGGTAAACAATTCCTGAACTATTCTCCTTGCTACAATGTAAATATCTGCATATAAATCTCTATTGTCTACAAGTATTCTTCAATGTATCCCAAATTTTCTTTACCAGACTAAGCATCAATGCACCACAAGCTATTTGTTCTTCCATACTATTCACGAGAGAAGCAATCACCCCACAATCATTTGCAAACCAATCATCATAGAACAAATCTTTGACATCAGGAGGATCATAACATGTCAGATTTTCCAATGTGCATCAAGGAATACTTGAAAGGATCTAGACCAAAGGAGATACTTTTTACCAACTTCACAAAAGTATCACTCAAATGACGGATGCACATGTCTTAGACTTAGAGGGTTGGAGGATGAAGCCGAAGTATACACCTAATCACGTTAGATCACAAGAATCACAATCACAAAAACACAAACACGATCTGATCACAGAACATATAGCTATGCATAGGATAGACACGATCACACAAAGGCACATACACACCACAAATGTGCTCGCAGAACATATAACTATGCACAGAATAAACACGACAACCTAGACATTTATCCCCAATTGACGACGAAGGTTACAGGAGCCATCGAAAGGAAAAGGAAGGGCCAACGAGGTGGTAGGAGACTGTCGGAGGAGGGACAAGGGCCAACGGACTGCAAGAGAGGTGGCTACTGTAGGGTTCGACGTCAACGACTAGAAAGAGGCTCAACAGTTGGAAAGGAAGGGCTAATGGGATGGTAGGAGGCTACTGAAAGGGAAACGGGGGCTGACAGATTGTGGAAGAAGCAGCTACCGTAGGGTTCAACACCAACAATTAGAGAGAAGTTCAATGGCAACAGGAGGCAAAAAGGAAGAAGAAGAAGTGTATTAAGATTTGTATTTTTGAACCTAAGCTCTAGATATCATGTTAAGTAAAAGAAAATTATGAATTATTTTCATAACAAAGGGATACAATCTCTCATATATAAGAAAACTCACACTTAACCTACAAGTAATCTAATAAACGAATAACAACTAGATCCACATAAGAATCCTATTACTTTAACGATATTAAAGAAACATAAGGAAACGATCATGGAATTTACATTATCACATCTCACTCTATACTCTTTTCTGTAAATTTGAATTTTCTCCACTATTAGGTCTTACAAGGCCAGTTTATTAAGAAAATTATATGCAACAAAAAGACCAAAACGTCTCATTAGAGCCACAAAATGAACTATTTTTTTAATGTGATAAAAAAAATTTGCAGGACATTAGATTGTACTGATAAGTCATCATATTCAGATATTTTATCTAATTTTGTGAGAAGCCCGCACAGAGGTGACAGGACCCTCCAAAAACAACAAAGCTAGGAGCACAGCTGAAGAACAAAAATCCAGAGTTTGGAGAAAATTTAAGCCAAGGGATATCAAAACATAATTCACACAAAAAAAAATTTGTAACATAATAAAAGGTAAGACATTAAATAAATATGTCGAACCAGAAACCTGAAAATCTTTTAATATATGCTTCAAAGAAGAATCATAAAAAACCAGTTGGACTTGGTAATGTCCTTGTAAATTAAGTTGTTGGTGGGCACTAGAGAAAAGGATCCCGAGTTTTGACTCACCCATTAGGCAGGAGAAAATGCCCTCTTCACTCAGAACACAGCTTCTAAAGGCCTAGTTGAGGTATCTCATTTGTATCCAAAGTTACTCAGAGAAATACTTGGAAGTAAACACTTGAGGATTTCAGGACAACGGCTTCCATCAGGCAATAGGCTCTCCAGTGAGAGATACTGAAACTCAAGGCTCTTACATTAAGCCTAAAATATGGTGCTGCCAGAGGCACATATCTACCAATCAGGGTTTCTTATCGGGAGGAAAATAATCAATGATTGCAACATACTAGCTCGTGAGGCACTAAGAGGTTTCCAGCATACAGGGGGAGCAAGGCAAGGCCTGTAGGTGCCTGAGGAAAGAGTATAACAATGTCAACAAGCACCTCTTACATCACCATTTCTGATGCCAACATATTAACCAGTAAGAATTTTCCTATAAATATTTTTGCAGCAACCCATATGAGCTGAATGGAAAAGGAGACAGTGTTTAGGATGGTTGCTGCTTTGCACTGCAGGTTTAAGGACAGGGTACAATAACAAAGGTCGACTTTTCCCACATGCAATGTGGTGGATGCTATGAATTGAGAGGAACAAGTATCTCTTCCAAGCATCTCTAAACAAGTGGAATCCTTTCAGATGTTTGGAACTTCAGATTAGTCTATATGCTCTTGGCTGGAAGGTGAGACGAAATGGATTGCAGGTGTTGGTTTGACAAGTCAATTTCATGGAGTCTTTGTATGTCATGGTCACTGTGATTTGCTATTAAAAGCCATTCGTTCTTTTCCTTTTTTGAGCAAAGGCTGGGATTCCACCAACTCAAGAATACATATTCAGAGAGAAGCAGAAAGTGTGCAGTACAAAGAAAAGAAAAAAGGAAGAAAAGTCAACTGGTCTTGTTAGACTCTTTTTTAGATATTCTTTGGAGTTCCCTTAGGGGGTCGTTTCTTTTTGGCTATCAGTTTTGGTTCTTTTATTCGTGTATTCCCGTTTGGTCTTCTTTGCCTCTTTAGAGACATATGTTCCTTGTTGACTTTTATAATTAACCATTTTTATTGCTACTTCTCAGAGAATAATGATCCAAAAGAAATGGATATATTGCAAACAGATATTTTCCAACGCTTCCAACAAATTCACTTAAAAACAGAAGGCCTCAGACTTGTAGTTTTATTTATATAATAAGTGAAAATGAACATAAAAAAGGCATGCAAAAAAATATGATTTTAACAATCACCACAAAACATGGCCACCAAGTAATAAAAAAATTACCGGTTCAGTCTGCCTATGGAAAGCATCTAGCCTAGACTTGAGAACTTCGGCTGTGTCATCTTTTCGCTGAATCAATGGCTCTCCAGTGATCTTCACATGAAAATAAATTAGGGTAAATGACATTTCACTAAAGAACTCCATGTCTCAAGAGTATTCGTCTGATTATGCAACAGACCACGTAAAGCAAAACTCTAAAAAACTGCATACCAAGAATCAACAGTAAACAACACATCAAATATACATGCAAGACAAAACCAAAATAAACCTGCAGATAATGATAAACTTCGGAAGGCAACAGTTGAAGTGCAACTTCAAAGTTTTATGCTCTATTAGTCTACCATAAATGCTAAGCACAACATCCTGATGCACCATGCAGTCATAAGCTTTGTAATGTTTTTTATTTTTGGAAACGGTTTTTCTAATATATATTACAATCATATTAAACACTTGGCTATAAGACCACCACCAAGTGAAACGGATTCCCATAAGCCTTGTAATGTCATGATAAACTAACTGCATACGTGATTGAATTGGTTTTTAACATTTTTCAAAATCCAAAAATAATAATAATATATAGACTAAGCTTCAGCACAGCTTCCCATTCTGGATTGACATGGCATAGGAAGATAGCTCATGTCTACAACAATATAACAAAAAAGAAATTCTCATTTGTAATAAATGGTAGATGCAAGAAGAAAAAACAGGTAGCATACAAAAAGGAATAGAAGATTGTATAAGAATTTGCAGAAGACAAGCATCACACTATTTGTTCATCAAGTATGGCACCTGTCACAAAGTTCTACGAATGTAACTAGTCTATTGTCATGTGAAGAAGTATCACAATGCATAAAGCACTTCTTTTATTGGTAATGAATAATGTCACCAGAAAACACTTCAATTTCAATAATCCACCATGAAACCCCAATACTCTCAACAATTTCATGTGTTTTAGAACAAACAAGTTTTACTTGTGATGCAAAAAAGACCAGATTTCTAGTACATTATGTAGAATGTTTGAATAATCATGGCAAGAAAAGTCTAGTAAACATTCAAGAAGAATAAGGAACTCCTGTGACACATCTGTTTACAAATAAAAAGTAGTTTTTGGATTTTAGTCAGTATAATGACCTAACTTGGTGATAGGTTGAATATAGACATTTTAATTAGATATCTGATATAGAATGAGCTTGCCATCAATGTTATTGCCAATGTCACTAGTGATTTATCTGAAACATAGAATCATCAAAAAAATTAAGACATGTCATGAAAAAAAAACTGGCTTATAATTCTACCACTAAGAACAGGAATTACAACAATAAAAAAAACATTCTACCACCAATAACAGGAATTACAACAATAAAAGAAACTATGGCAAATTCCCATCAGTAGAGTTTCATGTCAGTACATGAAGCAAGACTGTTGCTGCAAGACAATTTGTGTACCCTATAATAAAGATATTTTTTCTTACCACAAGTAATGAAATTAAAGAGACGAACTGTCACAAGATAGTAATAGTGCAAGTGTCATTTGCTTACATCATCGATGCCAGAAACTTTTGGTGGTGCAAATTTTGAATGGTAGGACCTGCCACTGGAAGGATGGATCCAGCGACCAGTAATACGCTCTTCCAATATGGCATCATCTATTGCAAAGTTGAGCACTTTGTCAATCTTAGTGCCTCGCTTTGCAAGCATCTCGTCAAGCTACAACAGAATGTGTTAGAATGATACCAATATATGTGGAAACATACCCAGCAGTTCCAAGAGTAATAAGATGATAAAATATCATTCAATATGGACCTTTTCAGCTTGACCAGTTGTTCTTGGAAAACCATCAAGGATGAAACCTTTTTTGCATGAGGTCTTGTTTATTGCTTCATCAATGATGCCAACAACCAAATCATCAGAAACAAGCTCCCCCTGCAGAAAATGGAAATTGGATAAATGTCATATTACAATTGTTTTATTTTAGGTATACTATAATGCAAAAGGTAGTTCGAATTTGCTGCTTGAAAAAACAAATGACGCTACATTATCCATGGCTTCCTTTGCTTTAACACCGAGAGGGGTCTTAGCTGCAACAGCAGCTCTCAACATGTCACCAGTAGCCAAGTGACACAAGCAATAATCATCCCTAATTATGGGTGATTGAGTACCTTTTCCAGATCCAGGAGGGCCTGCAGTTCGCAATCATTCATGGTCAATGTGCACATAGCAATAACAACAAGAACAAAAACTCATACTACTCCATGCTAACAAGAGAAACCAAAGGAAACAGGGGAACCACATGAAGAGAAGTTTTTATATTTCATGAATCACTATGCAAGTGGCCCAGCAATATGGACCAGAAAAAACCCTTCCATACTTCTCAGGAGAAGTTTTTACATCGCCATGAATAAATATGCACTCAATGTTGGACCAGCATAGTTCTCGTTGTTGCCAAACTTAGTAGTAATAATAACTAACTTATTTTAGAATTACACATATTATAAACATATATGATACATCTAATTGAAACCAGCACCTTCACACAATGAACTCAAAAAATCCCAACTCTGCCTAATCTCAAAATTCAACCAATTGTTTGGCTTATCAAGCTAGCTAATTCACTATTCCAACAAAAACATCCAAAAACATAAATCTCAACAGCGCACGCCAGAGAAACCAGCACCTTCACACACACCACCACCACCTGGAAAATCCTAAGATACAGAAGGACCACATCCAGTAAAACCGATAAAAATTTGACCTTTTTAGCCAATAGAGCGATAACCAAAGACGTTAGAACCATGCATGAAGGATTCATTCAAAACAAACTTCCGATCCACCAAAATCTCCCCGACAGAAGAAAAAAAGGCGAAATTTTTTTCCACAAAAACGCAAGCTTTAGGCCAGAAGCAAGCCAAGAATAGACCGATGAGAATGAGGCGCTTGTCGGGCTTGTCCGCGCACTTCATCCGGCGGAGGAGCTCCGTCATCAGCGCCATAGACGGCACATCCGCCAGATCCGCCGAACTGGCACCGGACGCCATTGTCACCCCCCCCTGCGATCTCTAGCTCTCGGAGAATTTCTCCTCGAAATCGCAGCGGCAAGGCGACTGCTGGGTGGGAGAGGGAAAAAGGAAAGAAGCAAGCTTTCAATATTCCAGGTCCAAGGTTGGTAGCGCCGCTTATGCTACTCCGCGGGTGTGGTGGAAGAGAAACGCAGTCATCGCCTCCGACCGTGTGCCTTTTCTGGACCCTTCTTTCGGATTTGATATTATAAATTGATTTTGTTAAAAAAAACATATATTTTATAAATTGAGAATCAGATATTTTTAGATTTAATGTCTATTTGGTAGAGCTTTTGGATAACTTTTGTGCATATAACTTTTTCTTAAAAACTACAATAGTCGAACAGCTCTATCAAATACTATCAGCTTCTCAAAAACATGTAGCTTTTGAAACAGTGATTCATTTACATTTCCGAAAACTGGAGTATGACAGTTTCTAATCAAAAATTAGCTTTTACACTTGGATTCAGAAGTCAAAGTTCTACCAAACGGATCCTCAGATCTTTTTCTAGAAAAGTAATTGTAGCCTCCTAGCATTAGTTTTCTATGGGATTAGGAAAAGTGATTGCAATCTATTAGCATGAGTTTAGTATGAGATTAGGATTACTTTTGATGTAGGATATTTCATTTTACCTTGTTCAAATTAGAAGTTTTAAACAAACGACCTAAAGACACTTAGGTGATAGACTTCAAGACTTGGTAGAAGAACCAAAGCCAGGTAGAAGATCAAAGGGAACAGTTTCAAAGCATCCAAGAGATCAACATAATGACCTTAGGTGAACGGCCTTCAAACACCTGGATAAGCAGGATGAAGGTCAAGAAGAAGGCTTAGGCAAACGGCTTAAAGATCCCATAGAGATTAATCAATCAAGGCATAACACTAATGCTGCGAAGCAACATGCCTAGGGAACCTAGGCCACAACACATGACTCCATTGATGTTTCAAAGCCTCCAAGTACCAAACTTCGCCTATTCTATCAACACACTAACTAGAAGATCGAGATCCGAATACCTGTCCCTAGGAAAGACGCATAGACTTGCCTTCACCTCATAAATTCACATAGTTCCTTATACATACGGTGATGCTATGTAGTCCCGATAAAACGAACTTCTCTTACAAAGTTGTGCTGCCTGACATGATGACGTTGTATATTCTCAATAGAATAGTAACTTCTGTCATCTACACCACTAGACACGCCTGACATGTCGCACAACCCACAGCACATGCCTCTCTAGTCAGAGCTCAACACTTGCTCTAATTTCCAACCCCTACCCTTAGGTATAAATACACCACTATGGAATGAGGTGAGGGATCTTCATATAATTTTTCCTATCAAAATTTTCTTTTCCGAGTGCTTACACTCATCCACTCTCTTAAAACTTGATATCCTATCGCTAACTTAAGTGTTAAAGCATCCTCAACCGAACATGCTTTGATTGTTGCTTTATGTTCGCAAACCCTCTTTGCAGACCAATCATCTTAGCTCAACAGTCATCTCAACTCTTCGACGACTAACTAGCATTTCTAACCTAGAACTGACAAACCGCATAACGTGTGCAGAGAGTGACGAGATCAATTGTTGTCATGATGTAGTTTATATTTCTATTGGGTTTTAATAAAAAAAATAGGTCTCTTACAGTCGTGTGATTTAAGTATTCATATTTACGAAATTGTCCATGCTTTAAGTTGATAATGGGAACATGGTTTTACTTACGCTTAGGGTATTAATTTAAAGAGGTAATGATCCTATAAGTGCTTACAGGAATAATTTTGTAAGCATGGCTGCAAGGGGAGGATGAAGAGGTGATGCATGGTAAAGGAAAACAAGGACAGAACATATAGTTAATGAAAAGAGGTCACATACTTCACCAAAGAAATCCAATGAGAGAGAGAAGAAAGAGACTGAAGTTGTTGAAGGGAATGGAAAGAGAGAGGATAACAAAAGAATGAGAAAAAGGAGACCATTGGACAAGAGGAAAAAGAGGAGACAATCCAATGTTCTTGAATAAACACGGGGGAAAAAAAAAAACTTAAGTATCTATAAGAGACATTTTCTGATTAATTTATTACCAAAAATGAAAATTACCCTTTTAGTGTTATCTTGATTGAAAGGATGATAGATTGACAGGTGAGACGTCTCTTTGTACCATCGGTTATCAATTGTCGGACGCGCATGGTCAACCAGTAAACCGTATCGCTGACGACTTTTGTGGTTTAGGACGAATGAAATTTTAAACGTAGATTATCCAAAAATATGTATAGGATGCATAGTCTATTCGTCTGTTGCCCATTTTCCTAGATAAAATTGCATGACAAAACCGATGTCAGAACGTTGTAGGCAATTTTAAATTTTTGTATTCATTTGTTGGTGCATTATTATATACCCTACTTCACATTATATAGTTTATTTCCCACTTGTCGGAGTATATATTTAACTTTCAGCGTCAACTTTACTCTCTTTTTTGTTCGGAAATGGGTATCCACTTTACTAAATAATGATGAGAACCTTGGATTAGAGGTTATGGTCATCGGATTTTCACCATATTTGAAACAGACGGTAGTCATAGATCACATGATACGGGGAAACAAATTTGTCAAGATCAATCCCTCTTGTGAACATTTTCATTTGAGAGAACCTTCTGTAAATTCGTTGGCTATGCTGGTTCAAATCCTGCTTGAACTAATGATTTGCTGATCTACGAACAATAAAGAGTTTCCATTTTTATCTATTCCATCTTTCACCGTCCATACGTTCTATCTTTCTACCAAAAGTCCGTTGGAAGCTTCGGTTGGAAGTATGGTGGTGGCTGGTGGTAGGTGCGTGTGTGTGTTTGCTGAATTATAGCGCATGCTTGCAGCATCTGGTTTGTAAAGTGTCTGGTTTGCTGTGGTTCCGTAGTTGGATTCTCAAGCCTAACCCAAGCAAGAAGCATGTGACTTTTCTGTAACAAAGTAGGTAGAAGTTTCAAAACTATGTTCCTCCCACCTACCAATTTGCACCAACATTTCCTGATATTTTGATTGGAACAATTGAATAGATATTCACCATGTCCGCAATTTTTTAATGAATCTAGAAACACAAGAGTTCTACAAAAAGGAGGATCCAACCATTCTTCGGGGGCCTCGAATATACAGAGTTCTGTTGTATCAAGATTTCCCTCCAGTGGCCAAGGTTTTATATCACGGATATATGCAACCAGCAGAATTAGAGAGGAAATCATCCTAGGAGAACCCATAGTCAAAATCACATTGCTTCTTTCCTTCCCTGCAGAAAGATGATGATTGATATCTTACAATGTCAAATGTCAAACCTAACGTTATAGCAGACTTTTTTTTTGCTATTTTTTCCCTTTTCGGGCAAGATAACGCTCCCGAGCTGCCTGTATCTTACTGCCAACATCTTCAGGCTTCTTGACAGCCTCCTCTGCTCTGCAAGTTTCTACTAGTTCACTTCCTTCGGGTTTGCATTCCTCACGTGCAGCACTACCTCCACTGCATCAGGAAAAGTTCAGTTTATGGCACATATTTCCTTTCCCTGGTAACTTTAAAGATGTTGAACTAGTAGATGATCAATTGCACGCTAATATACAGAAAGAATAGACAGAAAATTTTCTAAAAAGAAAAAAATCAATTGAAGCTACCTGAGCCTTTTGACATTCAGTTTCTCTAGTTTATTCAAAATGGGCATGGCCCATGCCATTTCAACTGCACATACGTTCCTCATGAAAGGGCGAGGGGTTGCCACAAGTTCATGGTATACAACATAATCTGGTAATCGACCATCTTCATCTGACTGAAGAACAGATGCAGGGTGAACCTGTAATATATTAGAAATATATCATGGTTACCAAAGATACACATCTAGAATTCCACACACAGGCTGAAGTAACAGGATGGTATCAGAGACAATTTATAAAACTATCAAGTGACAAGTGGAGGTGAAGAAGGCTGTCTTTCAACAACAATTCACTATACAGTCACCCACTTCTTGAAGGACATAAACAGGGGATTATCTACTTCAAATGTACATGTAGAAAATCAAGTACAAGCAACTTGAAAGGACTTGGTCAAGGGATGTCAGCATTCACCATTGTTCTGCAACTGAAAAGATAGTTGGAAGGAAGACTGAAATTGCTTTTGTGGTTACCATAAAGTGGACACACTTTGCTTGACTTGAATGGAAATCCGATGATCATGTAATTAATTGACATTAGGCCTGACAATATACTTATCAAGTTCCCATTAGTGTGTGCACACAGTTGGTCTTCAAATCTAGAGGTGCACACTATTCAGTTCAAGCCAATTAAATGAACAAAATAAAACCAATTTTTGTGGTTTGTATTGGTTCTTTTGAAACATCAATTTGGTTTAGCTAGAAAAGCAGAAACCATAAAAAGAAGTTCAGTTACAGTTCTCAATCTAGCTAAATCAAAGCAAAGAACTATGCTGCAGTGTAATCTTAAGATTTTGAAGCACTCAAAAATCTTAAGATTTTCAAGCCTTTATGTAGATGTTTTGATATGAATTCATCAAACCTTTACAAGGTCAACTTTTTAGTAAATTCAATATTCTATTTTGAATTCCTTTTAATTTACACTATCTTATTACTCCAACCAAATTCTTTCCTAACTTAACATTAAAATTTAGACATTATTTATGTTTAGGGGAATCATTAGCCAAACCGAAAATGAATGGTTTGGTTTGGCCAAGGTTTTATAATTAAAATAAATTGGTTAAACTTGGAAAAATCACAACCCATTTAATATGGTTTGGTTTGTGGTTTTACCATTAATTGAACCAAACCACTGTGCATCCTACTAAACACTAGAAAAGAAGTGGATTCTTCCAAGCTGCTATTCTAGGGTGGAGCAGAAAATGAAGTTCTTGCTTATGAAGTAAAAGCTAGAAATTTAGTAGTCGACACAAGATAGGAAATTAGGAATCTTTTGATACGGTAGAGGTTGATATATAAAATCCAAACATAAAGCAAAGAACCGGAGAAACAGATCCAGAAAACAAATAGAAAAAACAAATCACTGATAGGATGCTATGCTATGTTTCATAGCCTGCACATCACTGTAATTGATTATTTTATGATTTTAAGTAACATACATTTCACAACATGCAGGTATTTGACACCTACTGCATTACTTCTAGAAATGTGCTTATACATGTCATAAGGTGGACAATATTGGTATTAAATGATAATACCTGAACGAGTTGTGACCTATAACCAATCGTTCGATAGCCATTATGGTGTAGCATTCGTTCAGACAGCTGGTTTCCATAGCCCCTGCACAGTGCCCTCCTCAATCTAAGGTACTCGTGTCTGCCTCCTCTTCGTGGTAAGCTGGAGTCTACATCCAATGGCCCTGGCATAGACACAAATTTATATTTTTTGTAAATAGATGGATGAACAAGCTACTTTCAAAAACAAAGACAACAAAAGATGGCCAAAGAAGAATTGTAATAGGTTCATATGTAAGACACATTGAATAAGAAATTAACAATATATAATTTTTCTTATTATAATATTTTACATTGATGAGACACATTGATTTACTAGACAACAATGCAGCATTTGCATGGTTATTATGTCTCGGTTGAACAGTAATGGAGCTGGACGTCTTTGCAGAAAACATTATGATGTAAATTTAAACCAAAATTAGTGTTGCCAACCTTTTCTTCATAACAGTTTTCCAAAGGTCTTCCACACATTATATATGATGGTGTTAGAATTGACAGTTATCCTTGTGTTAGAAACAAATTTGAGCAATCTATTCTATCAGATGGAATAGGATAAAAATATTCAGAATGTGCTACTTGACCTTTAAACAAATTTAAATGACACATACTATAACTCCTTTTCATATCAAATGATAATCAAATGATGGTAGAAAAATGGCCCTCCCAATCGACCAGCTCAACACCTCTCCTCAGAACTATCTTCTTTGAGCAGAACGTTACAGCAATATTATTCCATCCTCACCTCTTGCTACCTTCTGCACTATCTGGGATAATTGCTTTCTAACATCCTTGGCAAACTTCATGCTACGTACCTACGATATGGACATTTGAAAATACTTAGAATCAGCGTATTCTTCTTCAGACTCCAGGTAGCAATAAGAATGAGTATATGTGGAATATGAGTATATGACACCAAGGGTTGGGTACCGCAAACAACCCAATGTAGTGAGTCATATTGGTTGTAAAAAAAGTGTATGAAGATTCTGCAGTGAATAGCGAAACGTAGAGTGTAAAATGAAATTAAAGAGATGTTTCATCATGCAAGCTCCTACACAATTTCATACACAGAATTCAACATATGAACATGATATTTATTCGACAGCTTAAGTCTAGGTGTGACCCAAATAATTAACCAGATTAAAATCAACAAACTAGAATGGAACGTGCCCATTGCACAAACTAATTTTCTAACATTCTAACATGGTTCCAACTCGAAAAAGAAGACATTTGAAGAGATTTTGGTATCTACCGATAACTGATTTTCAATGCACCAACTTGAGTCATAATCAGCCTGGTGCCAACACTCATAAACTTGAAGCAACTGAATGTGATCACCCCAGCCAGAACCAGTTGGTAGATCCGCATCAAATTGTTTCCTCTTCTTATCGCTACCCCTACAGTAATCACACCATACAGTGTGAAAAGATCAAATGCAACTGATAGCCATCCAACAAAACACATCAAAATATATTGAAAACCTGTGCAAATTGATGAAACTTAAATTTAAGTCCACTATCAGTGTAAACAAAACCATAAATTGGTGATGCAGATATGGAAGGAACCGTCTATTGACTTCTCAAATATCATGGAATGGCCAAGGTCACCTGAGATTATGGCTTGTGAATATGGGGTAGCGGGTCAGCAGCCTGGGGATTTCTGATTTATCATTCTTGGGCATTTTCTAAAAATGTCTGTGGCTATTTTCCTTTGTGTACTAATCTTGTGAGAAAATATAAACAGAATCTGATACGAAATTTGATATTCTACAGTATTCTGGTTCACTGCAAGAAATGGCTTTAAGAATCCAATGATTTGTTCTTTTGCCAATGTCAACAAGCATATTAATCTATTACTTGTAATTCCACTGAAAACCCAGAATGAATCATGCCTATGGTAAATTGAACATATCAGTTTGTTAAGAATGATGGAGAATGAAGAGTTACAGTGGACAAATTCCATAACTAACAATTTATACACAAACTGAACACATAGTAACTGCAAAACAAGGACAACAAAAACCAAATAGATACACTAACCTTCGACCATGATGCAAAGTGGTTTCTGCTGATAGCATAGCCGCAACTGTTAATGCCTGAGCCAGGCATCCCAACCCATTTGCCTCGATTAGTGTCCTTGAAAGTGAAGGTTCCAGTGGAAGTTCTGCATCGCATGACAGGACTTCAGGAATAAGTAAAACAACTCGACCATGATGGCACTAAAAAAATAACAAGGTTACTACCTCTAACATGATAGTTTAATTAATAAACTGCACTTGAAACAATCAATCATGCATGTAAAATTTCATCTTGATGTTTTTGAAACAATCAATGCTTTAATTGACACAGGCAGCAAATACAAGTCCCCATACAATGATACAAGAAGATATGCAAAGGAAAATACTTAGTTAATATTAACAGTTTGTCTCTTAAGGTCCAGCCATGCAGATACCAGCAGGCATTCGAGTCAAGAACCAAAATTGTTATATCAATGCATCAGAAAACAAACTTTTCCAATATACAAAAGTGCCTTGAATGACCATTTGGGACACTTGGACTTATGACATTAAGCCTCTAAAATTAAAGCTAAGTTCTTGATTGAGAGTTGAGACACCTCTGAAAAAGGCAGGTTCCCAAGAAGAACCTTCAAACTGAAACTATTGGCTTTTGGTGTCTAATTGCGACATCATATTGCTTCACATTCATTTTGAGTAATGACAGAGAACGATTATAGCCAACAAAATATGTAACTTTGTTTTCTTTGCTACATATTTAATTCACAGGCTACAATGACGGCAACAACCATGCCTTAGTCCCACCATGTGATGTCAACAACATGAATCTATTCTTCAATTTCCCTAAAAAACTAATTACACTTGTAAATGTAATAAACAATATTGCATGTGGAAAATAAGTGTTACCAGCCATTGTCTGCCCAATTTGTGTTATCAATCCATTCTCATCAATTGCATCAATAAGGTACAACTGCCTCAAAGCATCCTCTAGTAAGTCACCTGCATAGACAACAAATTTCTCTCTCTCAAGAAAATAGAAAACTTTTATCATATAGAATGTGATACATTCATCTCCCCC
>JAMKQA010004272.1:0-14903 GCA_024699735.1 Posidonia australis | reverse complement strand
CATTACTTGCATGAGCCGTCTCTTCTTTACTGTGTTCCTGATGTAGTCATTTGCATGAGCAATCTTCTCTTATTATGTTCTAGATATGATCATGATTTCAACAAGTCTTATTGGGTTTGCTCGTCCTATGCTTGAATCTTTTGCATGAATTCATTAATCATCATGTTCTAATAAAATAGTAATGATCAGATGCATTTCATCATGCTCTTCACACTTGCATGGATCAACTTGCATTAGCATAGATTTCCCATCATCCTTCTGAGTCAGCTCTAGATCGGATCGCGGTCTGATCCAGATTTTTCTGGGGAGCACCTATATGGCGCACCAGAGCGGCGCACTTAGCCAACGCCCCACTCTGGCGCTCCATGCAGGAGCACCAGACTGATCAGAAGGTAAAACACTCACTTTTGCGTTCCTGTTTACGTGACTTTCTGATGTTTTTGAGCCGAGTTTTTTTACTGCTTGCTCTTTTTATTCCATGATTTTGCATGCATTTGTTTTCGATAAAAGCAAGATTATTTTCTAGCCGTTCTCTCCTTTTGGATATTCAGTCCTCGGTCGAAATCTGGTAGGCTGACTGCACCTTACTCTTACATAGAGAACCTTGTACATCAGCCCATGATCCAGTGACCTGACTGAATCTTGCTTCTTTCATTCTAGCTTGAATAAAGTATGACCTTGTGTGAGGCTACCAGTCCTTGAGCACTAGGTCCATAAATCATTGCATTTACATGTTTTTTCCAAGTTTTACAAAGGATTTTACACTGCATACTTTTCCAGAATGCATTCTCTGGTGATTTGGTTTTGCATAGATTTCTGTTTTTCTCTCTGCACATCATTCTGGCCCACGTAGAAAGCAGCTAGGCGGCACATCAGACTGACGCACTAGTCTGACGCACCAGGCTGGCGCACCTAACAGGCGCAGAAACCTGTTCACAGTAGCACACAGTAGATCTCTATATGATTGCAGTATGTTTTCTTACTTTGATTTGCTTTTGTATTTTTCTGGTTTTCTTCCTGGATATGTCAGGAGGGCATAACTCTGTTTTTAGCCTTTTCCATGCATTTTAGATTGCATTTGGCATAAAGCAAGGCAAGCATGAAAAATCACTCGAGATTATTAGATCTTTGATCTTATTATGCAATATTCTTACATCAATACTTGTCCCACAATACGAGTGATACTTCTGAACATTAGGATACACCCCTACACATCATGCACCTATATTTTAGACACTGCACACATTAACATGGCATGGCATATCACCCTCGGACGCATAGCAAAGGCTGAAAAGCCGACATTCCATTAGCAATTGAGAAACCAATAGAAGACCGATTATCGGGCGCACGAGGGTGCCTAACACCTTCCTCGTACGTAACAGGGATCATTGCCCATATTTCTAGTTTACAAAGACCTTTTCCATGGTTTTTGCATGATTTTCATGTTTTATATGATTTTCCTCGTCTTCCATTTGAATAGACTAGGTGGCAACTCCTGCATTTGCATATTTTTTATTTTTGACGTGACTTTACCGACTCTCGCATATTTTACCATTCTCGTCGGCATGGTTACACATACCACATGAATGCCCTTCTGAACATTTAAATAGATACATTTTCCATTGTCTTTGTACCTTTTCCCATAACAAGTGTTTGCATTAGTCCAACATTTAAATTGTATCAATGGCGTGAGAAAATGCAGTCCTTAAAAACAAAGGTTGGGCTGGATTATGATGGAAAAGTCTAATTCTCTTGCTATCCTGTGGTGGGTGTTGACTTTGGAACAAAGATAATAATGTAGAATAATAATAATATAGAGAACAACACAGAAAAATAATATCATAAAATTAAGCTCGTTTCATCCGATTATTTAGGCTCAATAAAGGCAAATAAGCTGTGCTAAACTAGGTGTAGCTCACTCGTGTTTGGCTAATTTACAGCCTTATCTGAAAGCAAAGATCATGTAAGAGAAAACATGTATACAATTTATGCCACGACAAAGTGTAACTTGGTCTGTTCTTTAACTGGATCTACTGGATGAATAACAATCTCAAAAGATCATGTTGTTGGTATCAATGCTTTAATCAACAAAGTGTAACTCGTGTTGTTGAGATCTAGTTGTGGTACTATGATTTGATCAACATATGGATATGTTTTTTTATTCACCTCCCACAATTCCTGTTAGTATTAGTATATCCTTATATGAATCTGATATGGATATCTATCTATGTACTCTCATATATATATGAGGACTCTATTGATTAATGTTAGATCTCTTTTTACATTCAACATGATATCAAGAACATAGGTTAAAAGAAAAAAAAATCCTAACCACCACAGCAACCATTGCCACCAGTCGTCGACAAGTACAGGCCTTCTCTTGGCCCTATCGGCCCTTTCCAGGCCACCTCCAACCCCCCAAGCCCTCTCCCAGACATCTCCTGCAATCACTGGCCTTCTCCAGACACGTCGGCACCCCCAAAACCTGCCAGTAATCCTTGTTAGGACTTTCGACGGCCAGCCCAACCGTAACCAACAGTTAGATATGGAAATCGGGCCGGACCGGCCCTGGGCCATCCGACCCGACTCGGGCCCGTGGATCCCAGCAATGGACCGGGCCAGGCCAGGTTTGTCGTGGGTCATGGGCCTTGTCGGGCCCACGTGTCAGGCCCGCTCAGATCCGTAGAGTACGTCCATTTTGACCCGTAAATTAGACTGGACTGGGCCAGGCCGGGTCGGCCTGGAAATTTTGAAGAAAAAAAAAACAAACCAAAAGGACTGACCCGGCCCACCGACCCGCAGCCTGGCCAACCGATGGGCCATGGGCTGTGTTGGACCCATGGCCTGCCAATAGAGGCTCGGCCCAGCCCAACCCAGTCCAGCCTGTGGGCCGGCCCGACCCGGTCTAGCCAGATTCCAACTCTACCAACAGTCCTGGCAACGTGGATAACGATCGTTAGGCATGTTGTAGGTTGTCTATTGTGTTGGTGCCTTCATTGCTACTACATGGTCCAATTTGAGACCATATCTGTACTCTTTTCAGTACATCTTATGCTTGAATATGTACTGGTTTCTTCCAAACTGCTTACCTACTACCTTTGTTAATGCCTACCATGGCCTCGTCTTCTATCTCCAACTATTCAATACCTTCCACGATACGTGATTGTGCAATCTTGATGATACAACTGTGAAACTGAATGGTAAAAACTATCTTTTGTGAGTGAAAACCTTCACTATGTTTCTGGATGCTTACTGGAAAACTAAACATATTACCGAGGATCCGACATTCCCAAAGGATTCCAACTATTATAACTGGTTTACTATAGATTATGACTTCATCTTATGGTTTATCAACAGTATAAAACAAAATATTGCTTCAGACGTCATGTTTCTTGCTCCGACAAAGAAAATATAAGACACCTTGAAGGAAACGTTTGGACATGAAAGAAATATCTCCCATGTGTTTAGGATTTATAAGCAATTCTTCTCCCTTCAATCAGGTGATTGCTCTGTATAAGAACTGTATACATCCCTTGGTGCTCTTTTGGATGAACTGGACACTTAACAGACCAGAGTTTCACATGTAAAGACCCTCAAGGAATATCATGATGGATTAACAATTGTTAAGTTCCTTTCTGCTCGTCGTCCCGAGACTACCTCCCAGATCCATGGTTATGTTCTTAGTGTTGAAACTATTCCGTCCCTTTCCTCCACCTTCTCTAGGGCTTTGTGCATCTCTACTAGCTCCTCCACTTCACTCATAGATCGATTTACTATGGTCAATTCCACCAAAGGATGCAAATGTGGATGCGGTAGAGGCCACATTTAAGAGAGGACATGGAAGTTGGAAGTGCGATTATTGTGAACGCACCAACCATGTCTCTAAAAAATGTTGGAACAAGTTCAACAAGCCAGAGTGGGCCTCGACTATCACAATAGACAGTATTGGTGACCTTGGCACACTTGACATAGTTACCGTTTCACAGGCTGAGATGAGCATTTTCTGCAGTTTTAGGCCAACCAGTTGTCTACCACAACTTCCCATGTTACTACCTCAGACACACGTGCTTATCTAACTTCTAACGATAGTTCCTAAATATAGACTCAAGTGCCTCTTCACATATGACAAGTACTCGTGATCAGTTTACCTCTTTTTCTTGCCAATTCCTTATCCATTCTGTTTCTATTATCGATGGTAGCCTGTGTTACATTGATGGTCAAAGGGCAGTTCAAGCCACATTGCAACTTATCATTGACAAAGTTCTTTATATTCCTAATTTTCCGGTCAATATTTTTTCCATTAGCATGGTCACCAAAACTTTAAACTACTCGATAACATTCTTTTCATATCATTGTATTTTTCAAAATCTACGAACGAAGAAGAGGATTAGTTTGAACCGTGAACGTGGTGGACTATATGTTCTTACTCAAGATAATGTTCCCAAGGAACTTCTATCGTCCATCTCAAGTTTGGAGTCATCTCTTCTATGGCACTATTACCTTAGTCATCCATCTTTTTGCAAGCTTTAACAATTGTTGCCATGGATGCCTTTTGAATGTGAGACTTGTCACTTAGGTAAACGTCATTGTGCTAGCTATCATCAATCTAGTCATGTTAGTCATGCTCCCTTTAAGCTAATTCATTCTGATGTTTGGGGTCCATTTTGTATGTCATCAGTGTCTCATTATAGGAACTATAGTGTCTTTATTGATAATTTTTCTGAAGTTTTCTGAGTGTGTTTGTTGAAATAAAAACAAGTTTTCTACTTCTCCTTGATTGTTTTGTACTAATAATGTTTTGGAATTCATTCAAAATAAGATTGCCCAGTTTTTGTGCTTCTTTGGGGATATTGCATCAAATTACCTATCCTCATACCTCACAATGAAATCGTATTGTTGAAAGGAAATACAGACATATTCTTGATATCATTCATATAATTGTATTTCAGATGAATATTCCCAAGTATCTTTGGCCTAACATTATTCTCACATCATTCTACATTATTAATAGAATACCTTCTACTGCTCTTGTTAGAGCCATTTCTCTTAGGAGGTTGTGTCCTGATCGTTCCATATTTCATTTACCTCCTAGGACATTTAGATGTGTTTATTTTGTGTAGGACCTTTCCCCTAATCTTAACAAACTTTCACCTCGTTTAATCAAGTGTGATTTTGTGGAGTATTCTAGGACTCAAAAGGGATATGGATGCTACAATCCTACCACTAAATGATAAATTATATCTGCAGATGTTACCTTCTTTGAATCCACACCTCTCGGCACTCAAACTACAAGTCAAGGCTATGTTCCTCTTTCCACTCCCATTGCAAGTTCTATTACTGATGACACATTGATTCATCAGTAGCTTCCACTCATCCATTACAAGTTTACAGTTGTCGCCCTCGAGAAAATCCACCACTTCTACCTCCTATAAAATCAACTTCCACGCCAACAGATCCACCTTCCTCTAACTTTAATATTTATATTGCTTTTCACAAAGGTAAATGATATGTGACTAATCATCTTATTTTACTCTTTGTCTCTTATGATCATCTTCACCCTGTGTATCGTTGATTGACCTTGTTTATTTCTTCTGAGATTGCTCCCAAAAATTACAAAGAAACTATGCTTATTCCATATTGGAATACTACTATAGACGAAGAGATGTAAGCACTAACATTATGGAGAACCTGAGAGTTAGGTGATTGTCCCTCTGGAGCTACCGTTGTTGGTTGTCTTTGAATTTACACAATAAAGTTCAAACCCGATGGTAAAATAGATAGATACAAAGTACGTTTGATTGCAAAGGAATTCACACAAACGTTTGGTGTTGACTATACTAAGACTTTCTCATCAATGGTGAGGTTGAACCATATTAGGGTGCTACTATTCATTTCTATCAATTAAGCTTAAGAGGTATATCAACTTGATATCAAAAATGTCTTTTTGTATGGTAACTTGACTAAGTAGGTTCTTTTAGAGCAAGCTCCAAAGTATGCCGCTCAAGGAGAGAATACTGTCTGTTATCTAAAGAAGACGATCTATGATCTCCATGAAAGTCCTCGAGTATGATTCGACAAATTCAGCAAAGTTGTCACGAAAGCTAATTTCAAATGATGTGCAGTGGATTACTTTGTGTTTGTTAGACGACGCAACAGTGGTAGTGTAGTTCTTGCAATATATGTAGATGATATCCTTTTGACAAGCAGTAACACAGCAAATATCTCAGAGACTAAAAGGTATTGGTAAAAGTACTTTGTCACCAAAGACATAGGTAAACCTAAATACCATTTTGGGGTAGAGTTTGTATATACAAAGATAAAATGATACTATCTAAAAGAAAGTGTGCCCTTGATCTTCTCTAAGAGCCTAGACTCTTGAGTTGCAAGCCAAAAATTACTCCAATAGATCAAAAACCAGGCTTTTGAGGTAGTATTTCAAAACTATTCGAGAACGTTGGACGATATAAAAGAATAATTGGAAAGCTAATTTATTTGATAATTACACACTCAGATATTTCATATGTAGTTGATCTTCTGAGCCAGTTCATGTAAAAACCAAGGACTAATCACTGGAAAAGAGTTTTTCATGTGTTGGCTTATGTTAAAAATACATCAGACAAAGAACTTTAGAAACATGGACACCTTCATATTGAGGACTACTTAGATTCTAATTATGTAAATGATAAAGGAGATTGAAAGTCTACTTTTGACTATTGTATCTACATTGAAGGAAATCTTATTACCTAAAGAAGCAACAAGTAGAATGTGATGTTTAGATCAAGTACAGAAGCTAAATATAAATCAATGGCCTAGACTACTTGTGAGATGGAATAACTTAAGTCTCTGTAATCTTGGTTTACTGTGCAACTTCTTATGCCAATGCATTATATGAATCAGATTGCCATATTTATTGCAAACAATTCTGCGTTATATCAACAGAACAAGCATATTAAAGTAGACTGCCACTATGTAAGAGATACAGTGGTGACAGGGACTATTTCTACTCTCTATACTTTATCATTAGCTTGCATACATTTTTACTAAGAGGTTAGCCTTGAAAGTTTTTAGATCACTTTATAATAAGCTGAACATGTTAGATATATATGTTCTAGCTTGAGAGAGGAGTGTTAATGTTAGTAGATCCTTATATGGATTTTATATAAATATCCATCTATGTGCTCCTATATATATAGGACAACTATTGATTAATGTTAGATCTTTTTTTACATTCAACAATTCTAGCTTATGGGTTTCGTCCTATCTTCTTGTAGCATTGCTTACAGATAATTTACAAAGTAGAATTTTTAAAATCCCATTTAAATGATAGAAATACATACTCAAATATGATATTTTGGTAGAACATTATTATTTCCACTGTAGCTATGATCTAAGCCTCATAATCGTAGTTGTGGACCAAGATTCGTGGGCATTACTAGAATCAAACTATAGGAAAAGATTCTACCATGAGTTGCCTAGAAAATTCTAGCTGAATGACATTTCTATGTGTTTGTTAGAACCCGTTGATTTGTTGGGTCTCAGCCTCATGTCAAGTCTGCTATATCTGTAGCACACTGAATAGCTGATTCCAGCCCTAAGCTCCTCCCTTGGTTTAAATTTAAAATATAGGTACCTAAAAAGTTATTGTCCACTTCGAGTCATTGTTTTACATGATTCCCTTCTATAAACTTAAAAGAATTGCAAGATTGTCGTCAAAAAGAACAATGGGTAGATATATGAGAGTGATTTCTAAATTGATGTAAGATTTTACACAAGGAATTACTTTATAGAGTACCATATAAAGCCTCACCTTCTTCACCTTCTATATCCCCATGCCTAAATGAAACAAGAAAGTAACCTCCAGGTCGCAACATTCTATTAATCTCTAGCAGAATCTTTCCACCTATGGCACACACAATCTTCTTTCAGATTAAAAAAACTGATGGATGACAATGTGTTTCTAGTGCACAGTTCATTAGTAGAACATGCACCAAAAAATACATACCATTAGAATGCCAGGGAATATTGCATTCACCACAGTGAACAGCATCAAAAACTCCATAAGGAAAAGGAAGCTTTCTTTTTCCAAGACTGCCTAATACTGCAGGCATACCACGTTCTAGGTAAAGCTGTGCCAGATCAGTCTGATCGTTCATCAGACCCAAAGACAGTGTTAGTACATCCTTTTCAAGAAGAGAAAAACCAAAGCTAGCATCCATGGAAGCAATATCCAGCACTACTCTGATATTCTTCCCCCAATCGATATCTGGTGCCATCTACATTAGCAAGTCAGAATTATGAATTGCATAACACATGGAGTTTTGTCAAACATAATTAAAATTTTAAAATGACTATTTGGTCTGTGATACTCATTGGAACGTTAGAAATAAATAGAAACATATCTACTAATTCTCAGTTTATAGTTATAAAACATGACTCTGATAAGAAGCTTGTTTTAGAGACTTCACTCAAAAACTAAATAAAATCTAGGTAATTAACCTCTTAGAAGATATTCCATGAACTAGGGTGTTGACATATTGTCAAGTTTGCTTTCATAATATGCTGGTTCAGAAATCAGAATATTAGTGCCAGTATGTTGTTTATAATTTTGACAATTCAGAAAATTATTACCTCCTGAATGGAATCAAGGTAGCGAACAGCCCCACCACTGAAAATAGACTCATTTCCAGGAAAGGTAAGATAATTGTCAAGTAATTTCAGCCAACTTTGTGTCCTCTCAAATGCAGAAAGCTGAGGGTGAGCCACATTCCTGTAAAATATCTGTAAAATCACAAGAATGTCTAAACATCTCCAAACAAACAAGAGAAAAACTGAAGAACAAAATGGTGAAGAATAAGAAGAAAGAGCACCTTGTATTTGCTTTCAGGCCAAGGAATTGGAGATTCATATCCCTGGGGAAGAGGAATCAAACACATGGGTGGTGCAACTGGGCAACTCCGGTCATGATGTCGATGACTCCGAAGTTTTCCAGATCCTGTGCCTTCCAGATCTACACAAGGAATGTAATTATACCCACTTTTACCACTGCACAATTTCCAATTATAATGTGCTTCTGGATCAAATAAAGGCCCTGAAACCCTGTTGTTTCCATTTTCACTACTCCCTCTCTTTCCATCTGCTCCTTCCTGTGTGTCATCCTCGGTACTGACATTGACATCACCGTTGATATCTTGACCACTCTTATCTTCTCTGTCATTCACTTCTTCAATATAATCTTTTTCCTTTTCCTCGTCTCTTTCTCCTGTAAGTTCAGGCTGGTTAGTAGTATCTTTTGCCTCATTCTCTTCTACTTTCACGCTTTCCTTATTATCTCCAGTCTGGATTCCATCATCGCTAGACATATCATTCCCGTGATCTCCCTCTGCAATTTCTTTTTTCTCCGTCTTCCCTTCATTCGTCTCTGTCCCTTTCTTTACAGGATCAGGGAAATTACTTGCACTAGTTGTAGAAGAAACATGTGGGCTGTTGGTGCGAGCAACAGAACCCTTCTTATTCTCCTTGGCTGACTCAATGTCCCCAAAGCTGCTTCTTTGGGTAGACAGCGACGAGGAAGGAGACGAGAAGGTGGACCAAACAACAACAAAGGAGAGACCTAACAATACCACAAGCGACACCTTCGCGAAGAACCCAAATGGAGACTTCTTGATACTCCTTCCAAGTGTACTCACAGCCATCACTAACCACAAAAGGCATTAGAACATATAATTCCCCAAGCAAAAGCAATTGGAACTAGCAAAACTCATGATCTTGTTGATACAAAAGGTCATAAACCCATTTTCGGAAGCACAATTCACCTTACTGAAATAGCATCACTATACCATGCAATAATACACAATAAAACTAATCAATAAAAACCAATCTATAGATTAGTTCTCCTTCAAAATACATGAACAAATCTGGTGATTGTTCACAGATTCAATTTACTGAACAGTGGCAGTTAACTGCCACTGGAGTTTGTTTGGAAAACCAAGATCCGTCTTTACTCTAACGTGGACATCTGTACATTTCTAGATTTGAGAGGAACAAATGACCAAAACAGACCAATCAAGCAAACGTAAAACACCACATTCTTCCACAAGATTCGTCGCAGATCTCCGGAAAACGAAGCAGACTGGAGATAGTATTGAAGAAGCAAACTAACCAACCACCCTTGGCAACAGCTCAGAGGAATTTGCTCAAGAACAGAAGAGATCTCTCCTGTGGAAGCGGACACCTCCACATACCTGTGTGACTGTGTTTGGATTTGTTGAGGCAGAGGTTGTCAGGGAAAGGGAGGATCCACCAAACTGAAGAAGAGTAACAGTAGAAATTAGAAAAGTAGGCGACCTGTGTGATGTGTTTTTCTTTTTCTGTTTGTCTCCCTGTTTTCCAGTTTTTTCAAAAAAAAAATTCATGATATTTAAATCTAGGAGCGAGGTGTGACTTCCTGACCAACTTATAATTGATTTTTTTTAATATTTTTATCACCAATGCCTTTTTACATGTATATCCCCAGAATACTTATATTTACACATACCAGTCTTATGCACGACCGAATCACACTAGTAACTTAGTTGCACATACATGCATTTTTGTATATGTAGGAAAAGACATAATTCAAGCTAACCCAAGTAGTTGGATTGAACAAGGGAAGTGGATTTCACATCTCCTGGTGGGATTAAATCCTGTTGGAGTTTTGTTGAGCTCCACTCAAAATCTCTAACCGATGTACTACCTTATGTCAAAAAAAGAGAAGAAATAGATATGATTCATAAGAATGTGATAATCTTGACATGAAGTATTAAATAACAATTATTGTCCTATCATTTACGAAAAGACAACACCCCCCTTTACTTCAAGTGCTTCCGACGGTGTCGACTGGTGAAGCGCGAGCGGTGGCGAGCTATCAGTGCACTAGGCTCCTCCGCAGAAGGCGACTACACCACCTAGCCTTAAAGGGAATCCATCCGGGGAGGAAACAACAGCATCACCATAGTAGGCCACCCCCCTTTGCTCTTCTCTTTTTTTCCTCTATGTTTTCTTCTTCTTTTTTGCAATGCCGACCATCCTTTCCTCTATGTGATTTTTTTTGTTTGTATTTTATGCTTGTTGGTCATGGCCCCTATTTTCCTCCATTTTTACTGTAGTCGAATGGTGGTGGTTGGAAGGCCTATACTTGCGGTGGCAGTGATAACTGCTGGGGCTATTACTGGAACGGCCATACTAGGCTCCTCAAGATACTACCAACATGGCCAAGTTGTCAGTACGTGCTACCAATGTGTTCCCGGACCAGTGCTCGTCAGTCGGTCGTGCTGAGTTGGTGAAATGGCCACTGAGGAGACACTAGGTGGCTAAAGGTGAGTTGTAGAATGTCGATTAGCCCTATTTGTACTTCATTTTACTGCATTGTGCTTGATTGCAAAGAATTAGTTCATGAACCATATAAAATGCTGACAGACGATAATTCCATTCCATTTTATACTAAACAACGAAATAGAATAAAATTATTTCATTTCATTTCATTCCATTCCATTTCAAATTTCATTCTAGAGTTCATTCCATTCCATTTCAAATTCCATTCTAGAGTTCATTCCATTCCTATCTATTTTCATTCCAACGTACCAAACAAGGTATAGTGTTATTCTTGCAATTAAAAATTGAAATAAAGAGGTCACAAAAGTGATAATGTATATTAAACTTTCAAAATGTAATAACATGCGTAAATAAGAAAGAAGTTTAATAATAATATAATAAATCTTAAGGAAAAATGACAAATGATATTTTCTTAAAAACTATAAATAATGGACTAATATGCAAGGTTTAAGATGCACAATTGCTACTTAGTGAAGGTGCAAACCAAGCCTCTATATTAGCAAATGTCATTGATCCCCACAAGTTCCAAATAGGTAAGCTCCCATTTGCACCATGCATCAAATTTGTTGCTTGGCATTGCTTACAAAGTGTCCGTCCGTCGTGAGTCAAACTAAAGAAGTGCAACATAATGAAAGAGAACAATTTGTCCGCTCTGTAAACAAAATGTAAAGACTCTTGAACACCTCTGCCTAGAGTGCTTCCTTGCACAAGAGGACTGCGACATTTCTCCTCTAGGACAAAGTCATTGGAATGGCAATGGTTGTAGAGATTGCATGACAACAGAGTTGTCGATGGTCGGGAGAGTTTTTGCCTCATCTCAACATCTTTTGGGTGATTTGGAAGGCAAGATGTGACATGATCTTTTGAGGGCAGTGAGTACATGCCAAGATCATATATATATGGGTTCTCCAATTATTGGAACCCATAGCCTTTGATTTCTGGAAAAATGGTTCCAACAGTTGAAGAAGTTGGAGGACAGCACCAATGAACTATGTCGTGTCTTGGGTCCATTAAGATTAATGTGGATATAGGAACTACATGAGAGTTTGACACCTTTGGTTGCGTGGCTGTAACACCTGTAAATTTATTTTGTAATTATTTACATTTTTAATGAATTTATTCCTTGACGGGTGTTACTGTTCCTGAGGCTTATTGTATGAAATTGTGGTTTGGACTTAGACCTTGTGGGTCGGCTTCTATTTGTGTGTTCCTGTGCTTTTCCCCACATAGTTGGCACTGTACTTGTGAGCCAGTGTGTGGGTCTGTATAAGGCCCGCGTTTGTAGACCAGTTGGTGAGGCTTGCAATTGGCCTCGTACTGGGAACGAGTAGTTACGTGTCTAGGATTCGTGTTTGGCAGGTGGAGGTTGGTTGGTGGGCATCCATGCTTACCTTCCTCTCTGCATGGCTATTTAAGCCAAGGTACACTCCCCATGGAGCAACCTATCCTTCCCATTTCTCCCGCACCTCCTTCTCTTCCCCAAGCACGCCACTTTTCCTCCCCATCCACTCCACCTTCTCTCTCTCTCTCTCTCTCTCTCTCTCCCTCCCTCCCTCCCTCCCTCCACTCACCCCCTTCTCCACCTCACCCTCTCCCTCTTCCCCATTCCCTTTCTCCCTTGTTGTCTTTGTTAAGTGTGCTCGAGGGACAGCATCGGCTTGAGGAGATGCATGGCGGTGCGTGGAGCTCTGATGCGGTGTCCTTGAAGTCGTGGAGTGGTTGTGGACGCCTGGGGTCGTCGGAGTTGGCCAGAGATCGAACTGAAAATAGTCGTAAACGATAGGAATGCATGAAATCAAGGTAAATTTACATTCCTAAAATTCATTGTGAATTAATGATGATTTATGGTAGAATTTATGGCCATAAATGGCATTGTGTGGTTTAAGGTCGTTTCCGACTCCAGTGGCTTCTTGAATTTATTTCTCCTTGCATGATAAATGGATTTTAATTTGGATTGTGTGGATTTGAAGTAGACTCAAGGGTCAACAATATATGTTTTAGTTGGATTTTGTGGTGCTTGTTTTGAGGGTCTGCTCCTTAACCCCATTTTGGACGATTTTGCGGACTTGTGCCTTAGGCCGTTTTCTGGTTTCACAGAAAATGGCATACCGAACTTTTTTAGTATATCATTTTTCTGTTATATTAGATCTTCTGGTCGAAATTCGGTCGATCGAATCTTATCGGTCTACCGTTTTTGACTATGAGTGTTAACCGTTGTCCCGTTCGGTCAACCGAATTTATTTGGCCTACCAAACCAAGAACTTTTGGTCGATCGATCCAATTTTTGGTCTACCATTTTGGATGCCTGCACCTATTTCGATTGACTGATTCTGGTCGGTCTTCCAATCCAAGAGATTTTGGTATACCAAGCCCATTTCGGTATGTCGAATCAAGGCATATCTGTTTTATAAAATGTGATTTTCATGGTTTTTTTCCTGATTGGTTTGTTTTGCCCATTTGAGTTTGGATCGTGAGCCATCAGTGGTTGTCTTGTGGGACACCTGATGTGCCGTTTTGTCGAGGTTTTTGAAGAAGTTTCCAAAGATATAAAATGGTTTTCAAAGAGATGAGTTGATCCATTTTAGAAAATGGTTTTCCTAGTTTTTATGTGCAGGCTGAGACATCGTGGGATCGTGTCGTCAGGATTAGGGAATGTGACGACATTCTTGGGTGGTCGAGCGTGTCTACCTGGTTAAGGTTGGGGGCCTGGAGACCTAAGCGAGTGTTCGTCGGGTCTTGGAGGTCGAATACTCCCTGACTATTGTTCGCGAGGTTAAGGTTGAGGTCCGCGGGTTAAGGTGTCTTGTGACATGATGGGAAGGCATGATACTCCAATTGTCGCGTGAGCACTGAGGCTCGGGTGTTGTCTGGTGTAGAGATATGACACTCCCTCTTAAGCACCAAATGAAAGACGTCGTGAGGAGACGTATCCTGTGGTAGCCAATGCGGTGGGACACGTACCTTGTAGCTGGTAGAGTCCTGAGAGACAGGACTGCCTCCCTAGAGAAGGGTTGGCCTTGTAAGGGTTCTCCAGGTGAGAGAATTACGGAACGGGGATCGCTCCTACACAGGGTGGCATCACCGTGGCAGTGCAATGCACCTTGGTGGCTGCTTGTGGCTAGAGTTGGTTGCCTAGCGCAGGACTTCCCGACTCACTGTGTGTGATTTTAGCCATTGAGGGCCTTGTTTTGTGGTTTTAGGCTGGTAGAGTCTTGTTTGCTATTTTAGCCGGTGTGGGACGCGTTCGCTGTGGATTTCGGCCTGTTGAGCCAGATTTATCAGTGTAACCATGCCGACGGGGGTGGCACACACGGGTAGGTGGTGTGCTAAAGGAGCGACAAAGCCACGGCAAAAAGGAAAAAAGGAAAGAATGCAAAATGTAGGAGTCGCCACCTAGTCTATTATGGAAGACGAGGAAAACCATAAAACACATGAAGAATCATGCAAACAAAATAAAAAGGGGCTACGTAAAACCAGAAATGCGAGTAAGGATCCCTGTTACTAGACATGGAAAACGGGCCGGACCGGGCCGG
>JAMKQA010004270.1:0-14208 GCA_024699735.1 Posidonia australis | reverse complement strand
ACTAGGGAAGACTTGAGTGCTCACTCTTCTTCACCACTCTCTCTGTCTCTCACTCTCCCGTACAGATGGAAGGAAGAGGAGAAGAAAAAGAAAGGGAGGTGAAACTCTTGATCCCCCACTCTCTCACTCACTATGCTCAGGGAAAGAGGAGGGGCTTTAGAGTGAGAGTACACTTCTGCGCTTAAATAGCCGTGGGCTAAGAAAGAACTCATGCACGTATCTGTAGGTCATGAATGCATGCGCACAACCAAGGGCCCAACACTTAACAACCCCACACACCAACTCGAAGACCACAAGGCAATCAACCCCCAAACCATTGCTACATGCATGTGAGGCCACGAGTACAAAACCACATCCATGCGACCGCTCACCATTCAAGTGCCTCTTGTAAGAGGAGATTAGCCACCAAGGTGCAATGCCAAATGCAAAAGCAACTCAATGAATTATTGGAATAGGGCATTAGTGCTAGAAAGACATGACTTAGAAACATGCGCTATCACCCTATGCCAGAAACACATGCTAGTAACACCTGCCTCCAGTTAAAAATCCACTAAACTAGACAATTACGAAGACAAACAAAATTACAGGTGTTATGTCCTATCCCCCTTAAAGGAATTTCACCTTCGAAATTCTCAAGGGGGAAAGGTTAAGGGTGCCAAGCTCTACAACTTACAACCCTAGACAACTTGTATAATGGTGCCACCCAAAGCTCAAGATTAGCAGGAGAAATCTATGCTTCATGAAGCATCTCATCCTACCAAGGTCTAGAACAACACCAAGAAATAAGCTCTCCTCGAATCCTATCAACATCCTACTCAAGCATGTCACACAGGTTGGGTGCATTTTCTCAACAAGCAACATTGCTTCTGCAATGATCTTTGGAGCATCCACGGATGACTCACAATCGACATCCATTAGGCTCTAGTTTTCCATCTCTTCAATTGAAACTAAAACTAATTCCCTTCACTTAATTCCATGACATATGAAAGAGAATGATATTGATTAAATGACTACTATGATTATTATTTCTTGAGCACGAGTAACTTAGTCAATCTCTCTAAAGCTTGGAGAGGTGCATTTGGGATTACTAACATGTGTTAGTAAGTGTGTAGGTAGAAATCACACAGTATTTGTTGGTAAATTTGACAATTCTGGGCCCTACTACAAAAGATGAAAGTTTTAGCCCCAAATCAGAGTAATATTGAAGAATGAGTTCACATCTTTGGAGCTCATATTGTGTAGACATGTCACATCGACTTATAACACCCCCAATTTCTACAATAATTTAAAACAAATTAAATTACAGGAACTAAAAGCTAAACAGTAATATTTAAACACCAGGAACTTTTGTGTGTGGCAACGAGACTCCAGACTATGTGCACTATGCAAAACTCACCTGCTTGCCTACACATGCAATCCAAAACCACAAGAAAAGTGACAAAAGTCACCTAGTACATACCCTATAAAATGGTGGAAAACAAAACTACAACAATTTTCCTTTAAAACCATTTCACAATGATTTTCTCCAAATCCACTAAAAACCAACAACCTGGGCCCAACAGGCCAAAAACCATGAAACAAAACCCTACCAGGCCCTAACCACAAGAAACACAGCCCACACCGGCCAAACAAACAAGCAAAGGTTCTACTAGCGCAAAACACAAGCGAGGCCCTCAATGTCCCAAACCACATACAATAAGTCGGGAAGCTCAGCGTCAGGCAACCAACTCTGGCCACAAGTAGCCACCAAGGTGTACTGCACTGTCACGGTGTGTCACTCTATGCAGGAGTCAACAACCATCCTGTGATTCTCTCATCAAGAGAATCCTCACAAAGCTAACCCATCCTAGGAAGGCAGTTTTGTCTCTCAAGACGCTACCAGCTGCGGGGTACGTGTCCCACCTGCATTGGCCATCACAGGGTACGCCTCCTCACACTTTCCTCCACCTGGTGCTTAAGAGGGAGTCTCATACATCCACACCAGACAATACCCGAGTCTTAGTGTTCATGGCAACAACAGGAGTATCATACCTCCTCGTCATGCCATGACACACTTCAACCCACGGACCACATCCCTAGCATTAAAACGACAATGAAGGAGTCTTATAGCTCCTAGACCCAATGAATCTCCACCTCAGGTATTTCGGCCCTCGACGTCAACCTAGGTAACACGCTTGACCATCTAGCAAGTGTAGTCACACCCCTTGGTCCAGATAGCATGACCCACATCCTCTTGACCCCCACATAGAAAATTAGGAAAATCATTTCCAAAATGGACCAATATATTCCTTTGAAATCCATTTTTGAAATCATTTTATATCTTTGGGAAACACTACCAAAATCTCTACAAAACCGATGCATCAGGTGTCCCACAAGACTACCATTGATGGCCCACAATCTTATCTCAAAAGAGGAAAAAAATCAATCCAAAAAACCCTTGGAATTCATTTTATAAAAGCAACTAGGGCCTAATTTAACACGCTAAATTGGGTTGATCGATCGAGCTGGGCTTAGGGCACCAAAACGGTCGACCAAAATCCAAATTGGTTGCCCGAAAAACCAACTACCTGGATGGAAAGCTAACTCTCGTTAATATTATACTATTAATTGGTCATTTCCATCAATTATGGGTCTATTCGCTAGCTCAAAGATTATTTGTTCAACTAGTCATTGAATGGTATATGTCCAATAAGGAGTGGACAAATGGATCAATAGAAATTAAAAACAAATTACAAAGAAGCTGGAAAGAAAAAGATGATATTTTGTTTGTTAGTATTGGATTATAATCCAACACTAATAAAAAAAATATTTACAACCATATATTTTTTTTAACAAACACCAGATGGATTTATTGGATGAGTCAGATACACCAAATAATCTCACATGCCAAATTATACTAGTACAAAAAATCCATCTTGGTTAGGTTTTCTTGGTTTCAAAGGGAAAAAATTACTATCTCCATCTTTGGTTGGCTTTTTCGGCTTTTTCCAAACAAGATTATTTGTTTACAAATAAACTCCAAATAATGCAAGGATTCTTTTGGCAACCAAAGTAGATTATTGATTTTCTTTTGTATCAGCGAGTTCATATCCAAAAAATCCAAAAAAGTTGAGCCTTGTGAGCCTTTTAGTTTTTTTTTCCTCTTTTTATTAAAGAACTACTATTTCCTTACCATGTAACTACTATTCAAATAATCCATCGTTAATAATCCACAAACAAAAAGACCTCATATCATTCTAAGTACTCCACTCGTTTTTGAAAATCTTCCATTAATTGATTTTTTTAGACAAACAGACCTGAATGAAGTTGGGTTATTGCGTTATTGATATGACATGAAGTTGGAATATTGGGTTATTGATATGACGAAAAAGTGAAGTTTTTTTCTTTGTTTTGCAACTTCATACTGGAAAGAATGACAAAGCATAAAGATTTATGTCTTAAAATAATACTCCACATGATTCCATATCTCACATATGAATTTCATTGGTTGCGCGCTTCAATAAAATACTGTTGCTTGAATCAAAAAAGAATATGATGAGAGTATAAACAGCTTTCTTAAATTATCTTGTACGCGTTTCTTTCACTAACGTATTTGAGTTGCATGTCTACATCAAGGAATAAAGTGCAACTAATAAAATAAATCTTCTTTTCAAATTAACGTGACTCCTTCATTTACGAGTCAATGTTCAAGTAGATAGATGGAATTTAAACAAAACATTGCCTTCTCCAAGGAAAAATATTTACTTCTACTTCTGTCATGATAAACTAGAAACCCGAATTGAATTGAGATTTCAATTAGAATAGCAAATTACATTGATATAGATATATCCAATTTAAAAAGACAGTGCCAATACATTTATTTTTTCTCCCAAGACCTCCACTAGTATAATATTAGCTATCGAGTGTAGTAAATGTTATCAAGGTTAATAAGAATCAGTCGCAAACTAACACAAACAAATGTTATTAGCTTGACATCATAATCTCTCATGTTCAGACTATGAAATATGAAAAAGCTAAACAGCTTCAGACCACTTGACTGATTATCTTTTGGAATATTAACCTGCCCACACATTCTCAGACAATATTTCACTATCTCTTCCCACTTTCACAAGTAGGAAGCTAGCTAGCAAGCAAAACATTCAAAAGAGATTCTCTCATTAAAGTGATTAGTGAGTAATGGTGAGTTGCTGTGTCAATAATTGTCTCCCAAGTCAAGCAAATTAGTGTGAATGGATATATATATAACAGCTAAAGTTTATAGCCCCATTAATTCGTTCAAAAGAGATGATCACGTAGGTCTCTCCTTTTCCGTTTTGTTTTCATACCATGTAGTTATTTTTTGGTGCAAGTGCTATAAATAGCCGCTCTACCCACTCACTCACTCACGCAAAAACCACCGTGACACAACCTCAAGTTCAATAATGGCTCCCATTTCTCAACTGATGTGTTGTTTCCTTCTCGCCTTTCTCTTTCTCAATCTGTCTGCTGCAAGACACCTGACTGAGTATGTCAATGGCGGTGGAGGTGGTGGAGGAGGGCATGGTGGATATGGTGCTGGTTCTGGGAGCGGGTCCGGGTATGGTGAAGGCAGCGGTGGTGGTGGTGGTGCCTATGGTGGAGGGTATGGGAAGGGAGGAGGTGGTGGCGGTGGAGAAGGTGCTGGGGATGGTTCCGGTTCGGGCTACGGCTCAGGTAGTGGTCATGGATATGGATCGGTATCAGGAAGAGGAGGACGAGGAAGTGGTGGTGGTGGTGGTGGTGGCGGCGGCGGTGGTGTTGGTGGTGGACATGGGGGTGGGAGCGGGTCAGGAGGTGGCGCTGGGTATGGTGGTATAGGTGGAGGATACGGTGAAGGCGGCGGAGGGGGAGGCGGAGGCGGATCCGGAAGTGGAGGCTCTGGTTCCGGCTATGGCTCTGGAAGTGGGGTTGGATATGGCAGTGGCGGTGGTGGAGGACACTACTGATCATCAAGAAGCAACAATATCACACCATATTCTACTGCCTCGTATCGTTATAAGTTAACTATGTACGCCACATAACGTGAATCAAACTATGAATTCCTACTTGTGCTGTTCTCCGAGGGATCTACATGTACTTTAATCAAAAAATAAATGGCAAGTACCCTACTTTCTAGTATATCTATTTACCTATATATAATATTGCAAGGGTGAATTTTTCTATTGTTTTTTTTTTAGCAATGGTAAGTAGTATTAGATATCTATCCCAAGGGAAAAAATTCCAAGGGAATCAGGGGTCCATAGTGCATGAAATAAAACACAGAAAAAGTAAGGCAATGTTCATGCCATTAATACAGACCAACTAGCGGAGCTGGTAATAAAGTTCAAATGTATAAAAAGCTATTAATACTACTGCCCCATGTCTTCAGCAGCAGCAGCTTGATGTAAGATGGAATCAGTAGAGGGTAGAGGAGCATTTGAAGAAGCTGTGAGATTCTCAGCCCAAGCAGCTTTCATAGAGGTTAATGAATTCCTCAGATCCTCCTTCTCAAACCCTAGTAAAAGAGAATCTAACCATTGCCACATTAGTCCAATGATATCTGAAGTTATAATATAAGAAGGTTTAAAAGAACCACGAAAAATTCTGCTGTTTCTTTCTTTCGAGGTTACCCAGAGAATAACTTGAATCAAAACAAACCAGCCGTAGTTAATTAATTGAAATTTAAGCACAGGTTTATGTTGATATAAGTAGCACAGGTTATAAAATCCAGGGTATAACTGAGAACATAAGAAAAACTACCAAATCTGGGAAACAAAATCACAGAACATAAATAAATGGTTATTAGTTTCAGTATTTCGGTTGCAGAAAATACAGCTAGATGAGCCAACCCATCCTCTTTTTGCCAAGTTCTCCTTAGTAAGATTCTTATTGTGAATAACGAGCCAAGAGGACAATTTAACCTTGAGTGGGGCCCAGGTCTGCCATACTTGCTCAAAAAAATTGAATCTTAGTCCATCATCATTTAATACGTTGTAACAGGATTTAACTGAGAAGTTAGAAGAAGAAGTTGGGGTCCAGGATATGTCATCCCTCTCCACCCCCAGAGTAACAGATTGGAGAATATGTGCCAGCAAATCAAGTTGAAATTGCAATACATTGTACTCATAAAGCTGTACTTTGGAATAATCAATCACCTTATTAAAATCTAATCCAGAAATGTTACAAATTTTATAAACAGAAGCTTTCCTCCATCTACAAATAGAAAAGAGTTGAGGGAGTAAGTACTTTATTTTTTTATCATTCCACCATTTTTGTTCCCAGAATAATATGTCTTTTCCATTGCATAAGTGGAGAGAAGTGAAGCAATTAACAATATCAAAACTGCTTTTAAGGCAAAGCCATAAAGGGGAGCAATGGTTAGAAGAGATGTTTAAGATAGCCCCAGGCCCAGATTGTTGCATATACCTGACCTTCACTAAATCTTTCCACATGGCATGGCTATCATAGGAGAGTAATTGCCACACTAATTTAGATTTAAGTGCTAAATTAAAATTCCTGAGATTAATGATCCCCCAGCCATTTTGCTTTTTAGGTCTACAGAGTAAACCCCACTTAACTAAATGCCTTCCTTTACCGACAGAAGGATCTGACTTCCAACGGAAGTTACTCCTAATCCTGTCAATGTCTTTCTCTACCTGCCTAGGCATGTGCAATACAGACATAAAATACGTAGGAATGGCAGTTAAAACTAAGTTAATCAGTGTCAACCTGCCACCAAGAGATAGAAAATGTGCTTTCCAATGGGATAGCTTTGAGGACAATTTCTCAAGGACAGGAGACCAATCCCTACGCGAGGCCCTCCTATAATGGAGTGGAAGACCCAGGTAAGTGATAGGCAAGACTGCAGACTTACAGCCAAGAAGATTACACGCATTATCAACTAAATCCTGACCTACCCTGATCCCAGTAAGGGAAGATTTGGAGAAATTTATTTTAAGGCCTGAACAAGATTGAAAGCAGTAGAGAATGCGCTTAATATTCACAATGTTTTCAACACCCTCAGCTAGAAATAAAATGGTGTCATCCGCATATTGGATGTTTAATACATGAGAACCCCCATGAGGGAACTGTATGCCTTGAATAAGGTTGTGACTTAATGCTAACTGAAGCATACGATTCAAGACATGGGTAGCTATAATGAAAAGTAAGGGGGATAAGGGGTCCCCTTGTCTCAGCCCATTGGCAGCTCCAAAGAAGCCGTGGGATGTGTCATTAAGAAGAATAGAAAATTTTGCAGAAGAGATGCACATCTTAACCCAAGATATCCATTTCCCTCCAAAGCCTAATCCCTGAAGGGAATGAAGAAGGAAATCCCAATTGACCTTATCGAAGGCCTTCTCAAAATCCAACTTTAAAATAAAGCATGGAATCTTAGAGGAATTCATGAAGTGTAGAGTTTCCTGAGCTACCAGGAAACAGTCCCTGATAGAGCGACCAGGGAGGAAGGCACATTGAGAGATGTCTATGATCTTGTTAAGTGTGGGGGATAGCCTGGAGGCTAGAGTTTTGGTGAAAATCTTATAAATGCTATTCACCAAACTAATAGGTTAGAATTCTGTGATTGTATTAGCACCTAAGCATTTGGGAATAAGAACAATAAACGTCTGATTTAAGGGAGAGAGAGACTCTGGATCACTAGAGGAGAAAATGTAGTGAAAAATGTGCATAATGTCATCTTTCAACAGTTCCCAGAACTGTTGAAAGAAGAAAATAGGAAACCCATTAGGTCCAGGGCTTTTATCCCCAGGGAGTCTATTTAAATTTGCCTTAACCTCTTCCTCAGAAAATGGTACTTCAAGAGAATCAGGATCAGAGAACTTATTAGGAACCAAAAGGTCCCAGTTAAGGAAGACACTGGATCCTAGTTGACTGTTGAATTGCTGATAAAAATGTTTTTCAATTTCCTCTCTAATAGCCAGAGGGGATGTAACCACAGTGGAGTCAACAGTGAGAGATAGGATAGCATTATTCCGCCTATGTGAATTGACGACATTATGAAAGAAGGAAGAGTTAGAATCTCCCTCTTTCAACTATTAAATTCTGGATTTTTGTTTCCAGTAAAGCTCTTTTTCTTTTAAAAATTCAAAGTGCTTATCTCTAAGAGCTTGTTTCTCTCTCCTGGTCTCTTCATCTAGGATAGAATGCTCTGCTAAGCCATCAATGCTTAGAATACGAGATTCAATGTCACTTAATAACTGATTTCTTTTCAGTCTAATCAGAGCAATCCATTTTTTTAATCTTTGCTTTAAAAATTTCAATTTATAAGTGAACCTAGCCAGAGGATTAGCTGAATGAAATAAATCTCTCGACTTCAGCCAGCAGTCCTGGATAAAAGAATGACATCCTTCAAAAAGGAAGCATGATTTATATAATTTAAAAGGAGACGAGCCCCACTTTTGCTTTAAAGTATTCAATATAATTGGGACGTGGTCAGAGACTACTCTGGCCTTCCCAGAACAGAAGGAATTGGGGTGATTGACCAACTAGGAAGTAGAGGCAAGAAAGCGATCCAACTTTACTAGCGTAGGTTCAGTCTGAAGGTTTGACCAAGTATAGGAGCAGTTATTGGGGGAGAGATCCACTAGATTTTTAGCATTAATAAAGTCATTAAACCATGACATATGTGTAGAAATCCTAGGATAGGAGGAATGCTCATGAAAGTATCTGATTAAGTTGAAGTCTCCACCAATAACCCATTTTTCATTAACCACTTGGCTGAGACCTCGCAATTCCTCAATAAAATCAGGTTTAAGTTTGGGAGCACAGGGACCATATATCCCAGTAAGCCACCACTCAAAGTTGTCCTCTAGTGATAGAAATTGAAGAGAAAGACAGTAGAGACCCAGGAGGTGAGTCATAAGGCTCATCTTTCTACCATCCCAACCAATCAAAATGCCTCCGAAGGCACCAGAGGAAGCGAGATATGACCATAAGGTAGTTTTCTTACCCCCTAAAGATCTAAGCAAGGCAGGGGTGTAATCATCTTTTTTAGTTTCAGAAATAATGAGGATGTCACATTTTTGTGATCTAACTAGATTACAGACAGCACGTGTTTTAGAGCCAGACCCTAAACCTCTTATATTCCATGCTGCAATGATCATAAACACATATTAGAGGAACGAGAGGGAGGGTCCCTCACACAAGAGCAATTCCAGTCCCTCAGGGAAATGGGATATTTCCCCTGATCGAGCCTAACTTGGGGAAAAAAAATTGTGCCTCAGTGTTGGAGCTAAGGTAAATGCCTATTTTACCACAAAACTCTTGAAAGTGTTGATAGGAGTCCCAAGTCAAGGGATCAATATCCTTTTCGTGCGTATTAATCATACAGGGACCACCACTAGAGTGAAGGGAGGCAGAAGCATCAAAATAATCAAGAATAACATTACTAGACATATAATCTAAGGGATTCACAGTAGTACCTGGGGCGTGAATTAGGGTGTCTGGGTGGGAGGGATGAGGTTCAGTGGGGTTCTCAATCGTTACTTCCTTCTCCATGCAATCGTACAGCGCCAGAAGCTTCTTGAACTTTCCCACGGAAAGATTCCTTGCGTGAATCTCTACTTGGACGAAGTTGGATTCGTCAAGGGAAGCAGAAGCGACACCTCCCTGGGAGCAATCCATTTTGGAGGATGGGGAGGAAGAAGCTTTATACCATCCTTCCGAGGCAGGAGGGGTGGGGGAAGATTTATTCCAGCCCTCAGAAGTAGAAGGAGAAGGGGAGGCCTTGTACCAACCTTCAGAGACAGATGGGGTAGGAAGAATCCCCGCAGAACCAGGAGAAGGGTCACTTGCTTGTGGTTGAGAGAAGGACCTAGTCCAAACATTTACCCTAGGTCTAGAGTTTTTCCTAGACTTGTTCCCACGCCAGGTCTTTGTAGCTTTGAAGGACTTCCTACTGGGTGGAGGAGCTTTCTAGTGTGAGACGGGAGAAGGTCTAGAGGGCCAGGTGGTAGGAGTATACTGAACAGGGGGGAGGGGCTGCAAAGATCCCAACTAGGTCTGAACATAATTGGGTAGACAATACGCCCAAAAGCGTAGAAGCGAGTATCTGGTAGATCTTTGCTGTAATGCAACAAAATACGGCACCGAGCAAAACTTTGCTGTTTTGCACTCTCGACAGAAAGATCCACTTCTAGAAGGTTCGCAAAGTCAGCTACCATACATCTAAAAACGTCCACATTCCATAAGTGATGTGGTATACCCTCCAATCTGACCCATACTCCCTCCTCTCGGAGGGTGAAGACCGCATTAGACTGTGGTGACCAGTGGGTAAAGGAAGCTGAGAGAGATTGCAAGGAAGAATCATAGAGGTTCAAGGTATCTATCTTAATCTTAGGTGTGAGGAATCTCAGTAAAAATTTACAAGGGGCCGAGAGTTTGACTTCTACCCCAGAGGCCAAAGGCCAATGGGTCGCTATGTGGTGTTCTAGAAGCTCCTTGGTAAGCTGGGTGGAGTGAGAAGAGACTAAAGCACAGCAGGAGAGGGAGAGGAGAAGGTCGCATGTAGCCTCTGAGGGAGGAATGATGGTAGGGAAATGAGGGGATTGGCCCGCCATGCTAGAGGGAGGAGCGGCTGATTTCTCTTCCTAGAAAAATTTACAAATAGCCACAGAGTGAGTAGGAGAAAGACAGCGAAAACATAAACCAGAATATTTGCAGTTGCTCTTGGTGTGGCCTAGAAGGCCACAACCAAAGCAACGGCCCGAGGCACGACAGAATGTTACCAGTGGAGAGCAGGCCTTTTGACGCTTCATTGTGGTCCACTTCGAAGGCACTGCAAAGGAATGAGATTCGTTTTTCCTTTGGCCAGGGATAGGAGAGGCAAGGGGAGTAAAACGAGAGCCTAAAGATGGGGGGAGAATAGAAGAATCCAGAGTGTTAGAAGATATCGTAGCGTCAGAAGATCGTGTGAAAGAGAGACCCGAACCGCCACTGGAAAAAGGGAGCGGGGGAGACGTGCAGTCAGCACTAGGAAGCGACAGGCGGGCGTCGTGAGAGACAGATAAGCGACGCTTGAAATGACATTTGTCATAAAAGCATTCATTAGCCGTAATGGAGTGGGATTGCTCTGCCTCAAAATGTGTCTCGAGCAGAGCGCGTGACTCCGAGTCGAGTTCGGGACAAAGTGAAGAAGCGAAGCGGTCAGAGAGAGGAAATGACAGGCAGTCGTCAAGAGAGGCAGGAGAGCTGCACATTAAATGCCCGTTGACAGAGTAGCTCTCGAGAACTGAAGCGTGATGGGAGAAATCTGTGCCAACTCAGGACTCAAGCACTGAGTCCAGATCATTACAGGCACAAGGCTTGCAGGAATAGTTTAAAGCGCCGAAACCCCATGAGGTATCTGGATGAGGGTCTAAGATAAGAGGGGGCTTATCATGATCCCGCGGTAACACAGGAACACAAAAGGACGAAAAGTTCCACACGGAACACAAAGCAGACACTGCAGTGTCGTCAGAACTAACAGGGGCTGCAGGCTGCCGCCCAACCGTCTCCGTCAAGACGCTAGGGTTCCGACCACCTACCGGCGGCAACCCGTCGGACTTCACCCCAATGGAGACCATTGGGTCAGAAGGGGAGGAGAAGGGAGAAAAACTCTTCAAGTCCATGGGGCAAACCGAGGAAACGTCCACCACCGAGGAGCGAGCCTCAATATCACCGGAGAGCCACCGCAAGGGCGGAGACTCCACAGGAAGAGTCTGAACAAGATCCCTAGAGTAGGATCTCGCATACAACTCGACAATAAACGGGAGACTACTCCAACCAGACAAGAAGGAAGCCTTGTCCAAGCTCAGACAACAAAGATTCAAACTCTTAAACCAACTAAAATCTAAAGATTTACCAAGCAAAAAACAATCCACAGCTAGATCTAGATTAACAGCTAGAGGCATGGTAGACAAAGAGTTGTCATAAACCAAGCCAAACAACGACCCAAGAGGGCCAAAATAAAATTCGGAGCCACCGCACAAGTGGATATTCCGACAGGAAAACCCTAGCAAAGCCCTAGGTTCCAAGGGGAAGAGGTTATCTGCCTCCGATGATGAAATAACGTCGCAGAGAGAGGCGACGGAAGGAGGAGGCACCGCGGCAGCACATACCTGCGAGGAAGAGATAAGCATCTTCCTCGATCTGAGGATTCGTGTGCCGACAAAAGGAAGCGCGTCCCTCAACGTCTGGGGCCTCTCTGCGGAGACGAGGGAGGTGGCAGAGTTCGCCACCGCAAGAGATCTCTTAGATTTGCGGCGAGATTTGCGGATCGGAGCAGCGGGAGAAGAGTCGTCTTCCTCCTCCACGAGGCTAGCCTTAAAGGCCTCCCAGTCGAAGGAGGTGGCGCGGAGAAGGAGGGCTTTCGAGCAGCGCCTAGGGTTTCGAGAACTGGGGCGGGGGGCTTTGCGGTTTCGCATATCGCCAGCGAGGGGCTTTTTTCGTTCACTTGCTTTGCATTCCAGATCGATGACCGAATTTTTCTATTGTTGAAAAATATCTTCATAGAATCAATAGTTTGAGATGTCTTGCCTCAAATTGTTGTTTACCTTATTTTAATTTTTTTTTACTACGATACTAATTGTAATACAATAATATTCCTTTGATAATAATTTTACTCCTAGCATTTATATTATATGTTAGGAGAATTGTCATGACCCCATTGCAACTGTACAAATCCAAAGCACAACTAAAGTTATAATAAAATAAAGAACTCAATAATTAAATGTAAAGAAATTTAAATAAATAATTAAACTGAACAAACACTAAACACTATCCAAGACCCATGATACATGGTTACGTGACTTCTTTTATATATGCTAGACTTGACTACTACTTTAATATATGTACTTGCAAAATAACATTAAAAATACACATGAGTGACAACTAGTAGTCATTCTAGACCCTACACACCCCTATTATCTACTAAAAGCAACAAATTAGGAAGCTAGATTTATTGAATATCCAACTCCCATACTCACACAACTGCCCCATGTAGCGACAACAGGACCAAAATCTTTAAAAAACCATAGTACTGCAATGTACAATTGCCAAACAAACATAAAACCTTTAAATATGTATTTTAACAAAATTTTCCTTTTTTCCAAACCAAAACCACATACACATTGGAAATCTCTTTAAACCATGCATACTTGAAATGATCATTCTATGAAAAATCAAGTCCACTACAACCACAAAACCACACCAATAACTTTGACACAGACAATCCAAAGCCTATCATGTTGCTTGATGCTAAGCAACTAATATTAGCCACAAGTAGTTGTCAAGACGCACTACACTGCCATGCATGGCCGAGCCACCCAATGCAAAGGCTCCCTTGTCCTAGGCTTGTACACAAAGAATCCTTATCTGTCAACAAAGGACACACACAGGATCTACCCTCATGGCGTCCTTAAGACTATTACACTCGACCATCGTAAAGACTTTTTCACTTTTTGGTTCCACCAGTACAACTCCTTAGACAGTAGCCTAGTATCTTGCTCATGGCAATCTAGAGGTATCAATCACCTTTAGTTTGTTGGCATAATTCTTCAGTCTCTTGGTCCTAGACCTTATCCTTGGTCCCTTGGTCACACAAACCTTAACCTCAATCTCTCAATCTCCTCCAAAATTATGAAAATCTTTCTCTAAATCCTTTTCAAAACTCATGCATTTCTTTCCAAATCCTTTTTGGAAAATTATTTGAAAACCGTTTCAAAAACTAACTCAAAATACCAGCCACAACATCTCATTGTTTCGGCCTCTGCCAAACCATGTTACCAAACCATGTTGGTGACTAACATGTCTAAATTGTGTTTGACAAAGCCCCAGGTTTTTATTCCCATGTTTTTATTGACTACGCAGTTACTCTACCACTAAAACCTTACCTCACTCCCAAAACCTAGCACCTACATATCTCATGCATTCATCGTGGGAAGCTAAAAACCATTGGAAATCTGGACTATAATCATCAGAAAAATTCTAGATCAAGCATCAAAACTTTACGCAAACCAAATTCTCAAATTGACATGCATGGGTTTGATGAACACATTATTGTTACTGTGAATGTGTCTTGAATATTATTTATGTATAAGGGCATTTTTGTCATGGATGATTAGCCACTATATAAGGCCATCCAATGCTCTTATTAGGGTTGGCTCTTTTGTGAGACAACAGGAGGATTTCGTGTGGAGGCTTTGCAAGCCCTAG
>JAMKQA010004269.1:0-16589 GCA_024699735.1 Posidonia australis | reverse complement strand
TTCCCTAGAGAAGGTCCAATGGTAACAAACATTCAATATACAAACGATATAATTTTATTCTTATCTTCTAAGGAAGATAATGTCATTAATGTAAAAAGAATTCTTGTCTATTTTCAAGCTTGTTATGGTCTAAAGATTAACTTTACTAAATCTTCTCTTACTAGAATTGGAGTTCTTTAAGACAATATTGATAGATATTGTAAAATTCTTGGTTGTAAATAAGAATATCTACCAATTAAATACTTGGGATTCCCCCTACACTATCGTAAAGCATCATATGCTGATTGGGCTCCTGTATTAGAGAAAATAACTTCTAAACTAGCATCTTGGAAACGTAAATTCCTTTTTCTTGGAGGTAAACATATTCTAGTAAATTCAATTTTGTTTTTAATGCCTACATACTTCCTCTTAGTCTTACATATTCCTACTAGGGTAATACTGGAAATTGATAGATAAAGGCGTAGACTCCTTTGGAGTACTCCAGGGACATATAAAAAGGATTGTAATTTAGTAAATTGGTAGAGATTATGTCACTCCAAAAAGCAAGGGGTGGGGTATAATTAACATTAAAATCTTTGGTATTGCTCTTAAAAGTAAATTTTTGTGGCAACTGGTAGGTAGCAATAATCTTAAGTTGGTAGAATTAGTTGAATTTCGGTATTTCTCCTTAAATGAATCTGGAGTCTTGTTAAACGTATGCTCTTATGGCTCTCTTTTATGGAAGTCACTCAGGAAATGCTTGCCATTTGTTAATATCTTTTTCAAATTTGAAATTAAGGGAGGAGAAAATACTACCTTCTGGAAGAATACTTGGCATAGGGGGACATTAACAAATTCCTTGCCAGAACTGTATCATGTCTCCAGACTGGAAAAAGGGTTTGTAAAAAAGATCTGGAATTAGTTTAATGTTGACTTCTCAAACTATTTCAAAATCCCAAGCATTATAATCCTAACTTTGACACTTTGTAACATCAATTTGAAAAGTTTTCTGAGATACTTAGTAATTTCCATCTTAATGGAGAATCTAATACTATTATATGGGTTCTAACAGGTAATAACCTTTATTTAGTAAGGAATTGGTATGATACTTTAAACGACAGAGGAATCAGATATCTTTTCAATAACAATATTTGACAACTTATTGGATTTAAATTTTGGTAGAACAGTTATTTTTGATGGACTATAATATTTTAGACTTTTACTACTTTCCCTCAGGTTGTATAATTTTGATACGATTTAACACTTGATAGTAGTTCCACAGTCAAGAGATACTAATATAATATCTATCTATTTCAAAAAAAAAAAAAAGAAGCTCACCAGCCCCAATAAACGGTAGAAAACCGGACCCTACGCGGATCTTCATTGGTAAATCTGGACTGGCATCGCCCCGGGTCTAGATTCGGATCCACTGACATCACCGTTCCACCAGAAAATCAAACAGCAAACGGACAAAATCCAAACTAGATCCGGAATCCAGTCCCTCATCCGACATGGCTGGCGCGAAGGCGAGAAGAGGCGGAGGCGCGAAACCCCGCGGCCGCTGCCGTGGTGCCGGAGGAGGAGGAGGAGAAGAAGTGTCGGAGTACGAGCGGCAGAGGCAGGAGAGGATCAGGGAGAACGAGGAGAGACTGGAGTCTCTTGGGCTGGTGAAGCTTTCCTCTTCTCTGCAGTCCGATGGTGGAGAACAGCAGGAGGGGAGTACGAGCGCCCATGGGGAAGGAACGGGAGGAAAGAAAAGAAGGGTTGGACGTGATGGTGATGAGGAGTACCAGCCTTCGGATGAGTGCTCTGATGATGATGATGAGGAGGAGGAGGAGGAGAGGAAGGAGAAGAGATGTTCTTCTAGGTCACGTCGGACGCCGAAAAAGGAGGTAGGTGGTTGAGTTTTGATGTTTTTGTTTTGATTACGTGTGGATGTGAATTGGGTTCAGTCAAAGATTTGGTTTTTAAGATGAATCATATATTTTCTTGCTAAGTACTTGTTTTGTGGATTTTAGACCATAATTTCAAGTTATTTAATTACATAAAGTTGTGTTTGAAGTTTCTCCCTTGACGTATCTGGTAACGTACTGGTTATTTCAGAGAAGGAATAAGGAACTTACGAATGAGGGAAGTGCGAGAAAGAGATTGTTTTCTGGAGGTGATGCATTGGAGTTGTATGGTGTTGATGATGATGATGATGATGAAGAAGTAGCTATCCAGAAGGTATAAAGTTTAGAAATTTGAATGGGCTCGTGCAAACTTAACGTTTTGTGTATAGTTCGTATTCATTTATATGCTGTCTAAATTCCAATTACTTGATCAAAATTCATGGAAGGCAATTGCTCTTTCGCTTGGAGAACCAGTTGAGGATTTGGATGCAATATTAAGTGCGCGCTCCCCTAATTCTTACAGAAATTCTCCTAATAATGGTAATATCGGAAAAGGGAAGGTAACAGAAATTTCTGGTAGAGGAAGGAAAAGGAAAGGAGTACGTGCTTTTTACTTCAGTAAAATACGAATAATTTTCTGCCTGTTAGTTTTCTCACTTTTAACAAGTTGGTCTTTTGTGTTCAGAATGTTAGACATATCCAAATTACTGAAGACGAAGAAGTTGCTTGTTTCTTCACATTTGATGGTGAATGCATTTCTCATTAGCACTTTTCTTTATGTTATAACTTAATTAGGAGTTGGGAATTGGGTGATTCTCTTATTAATCTTTTAGATTTTGTTAGTATATATTGTGTGTTTCTGTTATCAGACATTGGCAATGTACATTGTACAATGTATGTTACAACGTTGTATGTGTTTTTTGTGGTTTAGATGATCAATGATTAATTTGCTAAAGCCTCAAAGATGAATCCATTGGTAAGTTCATCTTTATAAATACAATGAAGGATGCATAAATGGTAATATTCTGAAACTCAAATTTCTCTCTCATTCTAAAGGTGATGCATTACAGAATCATGATATGTTGGCACATAGCTTGTTAATTCTGAGATTAGATTGATATATATCAATCGACCTTATTGATCAAATTTTCAAGAATTCATCGAAGTTGTGTAACTACCTATAAGCGTGATGTTAACCATCTGAGTTAGAGAAGCCAAATTTTTGTTAAGTAAACTTCAGAGTTTGGACACGAGAAGAGTTTATTCAAAGTACCTTGGCAGGTAAAGAAAACCTTGAACTCCTAGATTGAGAGTCCAGGCAAATATGGTCGAAATTTATCATCAAGGGTCAAGATCCTTTTCAGGCTTTACTCTGTCATTTAGCTGGATCAATATAGGTATAGTCTTGCTGCTGTCTCAAAGGATTCAAGGCTGTAAGCGCAAACTAGAACCTAGGTTCTTATATGGTTTCCAGTTGGCCAAATCTAAGAATCCCTTTCTGTATCTTCTCCTTCACGTTTTATCACTCTAATGTGTTTTATATAGAAAGGAATTCGAGTATGACTGGGTCTCTATTTCATTGTCTAATTGAATCTTTTTGGTCAAACTTCATCCCACAAGGGAATAACTCATATTAACAGCCTTGTTCTTGAAGCCTTCGTAAATTTTCTTCAGCAAAATTATAAACTTCAAATTTTCTTGCATGGATATTATCCTCTCTTACCTCTATGAATCACTTTTTTCTGGGTACGTATACAGAAGCAGGGATGGGAAACATAGCTCTACGTGATTTGCAGAAAGTGGCAGCTACACATGATTTCATTTGGTCAGACCAGGAGATGATCGATATGATCAACTGTTTTGATACAGATAGTGATGGAAGGGTCAGTTTTCATAACTTCACTATTGACAAGATGCTTGTACTGGGTAACATAATTCAATCATTATTCGTACATATTTATTCAAGTAGCGACCACAACTACAACAATGCTATTATAACCACATTCTTTGTTCTATTGCCTACTGGCTGGACTGATAAATCATTGATCTTGTGTTTATATTACCATAAAATTTCAAATGTAGGAACTTAGGTACAATATCTTTAATTTTCATATCATCGTCATGATCTTCTTTCTTGGTCATCATTTTAGTTTATAGTGACTAACATAATTCCATTTTTCCTTGTGGACTTGTGCAGTTGAATTTTGACGATTTCCACAACATCCTGTCTAGATGTAATATGTTGCAAGACTCCACGAATTCCTAGATGCTTATCCATTGATCTTACCTGGAGATACTGGATTGGATTTATCACTTGTTCTTCAGTATTTTGCTTCTAAGCTTTTTAACGATGTGAAAGCTCCAAACGGCAGTAAGTGGATTTGAAAGTTGAAATGGCCTAGTGATGAACATCTTGCAGAGAATGGGATTTCTTGCTTTGGTAAATATGTCAAGCTATAAGCTGAGGTTGTACATGTAGAAAGAAGAAACGCTAATATTTCTTATGAGGCTGGTCTACAGACATGAACAGTTTTCTATGTTCGTAACTAAGTTAAACCACTGATATTGTTTACACAAACATTTTGAGTAAATCAGATTCAGCTAGTTGCGTGTATTTATGCTGTCAACCTGAGAGAAGTCATAATTGCAGTTTTTCACCCAACGAAGTATCGTACTAGGCTTCTCTCTGTCCCTATATACCACAATTTTACCCCTTTTTTTTCGCAATAAGTTTTACAAGTGTATTTTCACGAAGCTAGTTGTGCGTTGGCAAACTTTGATATAACTCTTGGTATTCCTTTCATGCTAATATAAAACGTCTTATTTGAAGCAAGTCATGTATTGAAAATGTGCAACTTATGATTGCATTCTTTAAATCCAGAGGGAGAGATTGTGATAAACTGATAATGCAGATAGGAGTTACATAATTGAGATGCTACCCTTTCGTTGAACAAGACAATGAGATGCCACTTGCATGTATTTTTCTAGCCACCCTGTGTAACCTCCATAAGAGCATTCTGACATCAGCTACGACCATCAGTCGTAAATATCATTAATACCGTTTTATTGGTTACAAATGCTCCATGTAATTCGTGCAAGTGTCGTTCTTCTGATTTAAAGGTAAACGTTTAAAACAAAAAAAGGCACCAAAATCTCTTTGAAGCAACGCAACAACAGATACAGACCATCATGATAAAATGAGGATGACAATTTGATGCACCAAAACTTGGTTCCAAATCTTTTCATGTGTTTCCTGATAAGTTCAATATCCATTTTACTTGCATTAAAGCTAAGAGCTTTTACAGCAAGAAGTGTTAAGATTCTTGATCAGAAAGCATAAACCAAGCACCAAACCACAACGTACAAGATCTGAGAATTTTCTCATCACCGAAAAACACTTCAGCACAAGTTTCGGGATGTTAATTGCATTGGAGCCAGGCAACTCTCTCGCAGTATTTCCAATTCTACTCTTTTGAGGTGATCACCAGTAAAGCCAAAGCACCAATTAATATGTACTGCAAGCAACCACCAACAGCATCAGTCAGAAATTATATGGGGTTTTACAACGACTATTATGCAGCCAAAAAAAATGGTTGTCAAAGAATCATAAGATCTGAAGTTACATCTGAACCAGTTTCAAACTGTTGAATAAGCTAATGAGTAATGACCGTCAAACTTTTTCTAAAATAATGTAATCCTTCTTTCCTGTGCTTGTATTTTGAGAATTTCGATACTTGATAAATCAACAGATTAGTTTTTGTACGTCAATTTTTATAAAACTATTGGAAATACACTGAATCACCAGCAAATCACCAGCACTATTCACATATTGATGGAAAACATGCTAAGAGTTACCTTGATTACAGGCTTTTCAGTCATAATGATGGTAACCCATCCGACATATGGCAAAAACCTGAGAAAACATCAATGAAGTTCAAAATTATGAATAAATAATGCAGGATGGTAACAAGAACTTAAGCGTACAACATTAAGATACTCATTGAGATACTTGTTGACAGGTTACCAAATAGTAAGATTCGGGTGTGTTTAAGCGTAGACACCAATAATTTAATAAGTTTCAAGACTTGTTTTGACATCCAAAAGTCCAAATTGTTGGTGTCGCACATGATTTCTGAGTTTTTGACACTTCAAAAGGGCAAGGAGACTCCAAATCCTAGACTTTGTTCTCTAATTTAATTTTTTTGTAACTACTGTTCACCATCTGTTCTTTCAAAGAGAATGTAATAATATTTTTCAGTCACTTTGCAAGTCGAAGTTTAGGTTTCGTTTCAAACCTCCTGCAGACCAAACTAATATAAGAGAAATACAAAAGTAACAAAACTTTGGAAATCAAAATACTCTGATAATAGGATTCCAATTCAAAATTCACAAACCAAACAACCCCTAACTCCATAAGATAGTGGCCTAGAGCTCTAAAACACATCTGGCATCTTCTAAGGTCTATATCGAGTTTGGTTATGCCTCATCAATCGCAGGTTTTTCTGAGCTGGGTACCTGGGCAATCTGAATCCTGCCCAATGTGATTCAGGACTATATCAAGCAAAGCTCACACCAGTTGGGATGAAGACTGAATCAACTTCTTTACGTCACTAGCGACACATCTAATGTTCATAACATGATATCAAATGTCGACACGTGTTTGTTTTTCAACTCCCTGACACGACAGCAATATAACATCTGTATGACAATTTTGTGAACAAAGGTTTTTTTTATTTATTGCATTTCACATGTCTTCAACTTACCAAAGTTCGACATGAAACTAACATTTAAAACCACGGTTCTGAGAAGTCAAAAGTTCTAGTTTTTTAGTTCTTACCCAACAGCCCTTCCCATGATATGGTGCTGTTGAAGCCAGAGCTGACCATGAGCATATAGCAGCCTGTCATCGCCAAAATTGTTGTCCCCTGAAATCAACAAAGAAACACAGGTTACATGCCTACAGCTATATGCATATATTTAATAGGGGTATGTGTTTAAGTACTTTCTGATTCCTTATGCAACAACATATATTTGTACTAAATGCTGTTAAGGAAGGACATACTGCATATGTCACATGAGAAAAGTTTTAGACATAAGAGTACCTTTTGTGAGAACATCAACTTCTCCTGTTTCCTGTCTTTCGTGAACCTGTAGGGAATAGGATCAGAAACCAATTAGTAATTATCCATCATAACTAATCCAGCCACCTGGATCAATTCGCATATCTTTGTATAGAGTGAAAGAATTATAAGTGACAAAAAGATCTTTCCAAAACGTGTTTCTTGCATCTTATCCCTTTTTATTGGTTATCGTTCTTTTCCTTCACTTACCGTTGTAACATTCTGCTGACTGACCAACCAAAACAAATGTAACCATGTAACATAAAGTGTGTAAACTAAGGTAAACAAGTGCAACATCTTAGCAAAAGCAACACAATTAAAACCCTCATAAACTATGATATCAACACTAAGATAGTGCACCTAGCTGACAACTAAATCCACAATTTACATCATCACTAGATGATTTACCACATCCACATTGAACTGAGGCAAAGAAAGGAAGAATACCTTAATTACCCGATGCACAATTGGAATTTCACGACCCTGCAAAAAGGAAAAATAAAAAGAAAAGGAAGTCATTATGAAAGCCTAAAGCTCAAAAGCATGCATGCCAAGAGAAAATGCAAACAAGCAAATCCTTTTACTATTACTGCTTTATCAGAGAAATGCAAGAGCATTTTTTCAGTGAATTCTCATACTTAAATTCACTTTCATTGCTCAAGGTAGAAAGATGTGATTAAAGTCCTCTATAATATGATATTCTAATTCCTATTGTATGCAAATATATTCAAGTTGATTAACATGGTTTTTCTTTTAACATCGAAAGATATAAAAATTATAGACCATGAAAGTCTTTTGCCACATCAAATGCTTACTATTACTCCATATGTTGATTGTAAATAGTTTGTACTGTGTGATGATTCTGTAAATATTTGGATTTGATGTAATACTTAACAAGATGTAGTTTTTTGTGATCTCTTTGACATAATAAAGTCATCTTCTCTATCATTTAGTGATGAATTCTACGCCACACAGGATTGACATTTTTAGTTGAAGCTTACACCCCAAATGCCTCAATGTGTATCCTTGAGTAACAAAGGGAAAACTGCGTTGTTGACACTGGGCATGGAAAGTTATCAAAGATAACTATGATTCTATTTGATGTACTCTGAAATCAAAAGTATTCACGAAAATCCAAAACCATCTCATGAAGAAATAGTTAAAGGAAAATCAGGCATCAACATATAGCAAGTGATATCTTTAATTTTTTAGACAACAAAAATTATCAAAAAAGCAGAACCAAAAGTGTACTTACATCAACATTAAACACAACTATTTCTCCAGCACGAATAGGATCTTTGCTCATGTGCAGGAACAGTATGTCACCCTACGATAATGACAAAACTCATTAATTGTGGGACCATAATATGGAAAATCGTGTGGATAACAACCGAAATAAAGTACAAAAAACTGAACAATTAGTAAGGTCAACCTTGTGAAAAGTGAACAAATTTCGGTGTTTGACTTAGCCTTAACCATATTATTAATCAAATCATGCACACTTAGCATAAGGCCATGACACTTATTGGTCAATATTCCCTCCAATTCAACTAATATAATTGCTATGCTTTTTCCACTTCATCCGCATTTTCTCTAATACATCTTCTAATCTCAATGCTAAAGCTTCTCTCCAACAACTTCTCCTCATGATATCTAACAAAATTAACAAACAATGCAAATATAAACTATGATATTTGATATGTTCCTCGTTTTTATCTAATGATATCAAACAAAATCAACAAGCACTGCAATATAAACTAAGATATTTTACATTAACATGTAACTTCATGATGGCAAAAACTACTAAAAAACTCTTACCTAAATCCTGTGTTTATTTCAGCATGCTGTACTAAATTTTCTAATTAAATTAGCTTGTACACCGTTTCTTCTATAACAGCTCTCTATTAAAACCAATCAGTACCTCGATAACCTCAGGTCCTCAATACTTGATATAAATTCTCTCCACAGTCCACCAGGTTGGTCCATCCAGTTTCCAGTTCTACATTGTGCTCCTAATTTGCAACTGTGCAAATGCACATCTTCACAGGAAAACTACCTTTACAAATCATACATCTAAAAGGTCATAAAATATGTTCATGAGTTCATCTTGCACCTAACATTTTCTCCTCAATGCAACAAGGAAAATTTCATTCATTCTCCACATAACATGATAACCAATGGGAGCATGTTAAAAGATTCTAATTTTCCAAGCGCTCAAGTACTAATATCGCCAATCAATAATTAAAGAGAAAGTCAAAGTAGTCGAACCAGTCACTTTTAACTTGACTCCTTTCCACCTTTACTTGAGTAGATCTATTAGAACCAGGAAAATCAAAACCAACCACTCTTGAGAAAACCTGATTATGAAAACGGCAAATGCAGAAAGTACACACTTCACAATATACGACAGCCAGAGCAACAATGACGCGTGTTCAAACACCACATTATGTTGATCCTCACGAGTACTTAGTTGACACACAAAACTTAAAACAAAAGTCCACCAACAGTGATCTACAACTCCAATCCAATCAAAACAGAGGAAATTAAAACAAAAAAAATAAGACTTACCCTCTTAAACCCCGGCTCCATACTCCCAGACAGGACGACGACGACGGGCGACTCGCTCCCAGTCACACACATCAGCCCCTTCCATATGATCAGCGCAGAGGTCACAATCATGCCTGGGAAAAAAAAAAAAAAAAAAAACCCAAGACGTCGTCTTTCAGCAAACCCAATTCCTCTCGATCCCAATGTGGAAGAACAGCAACGACAAAATACCAAAAAACAAAAAAAAAACAACCCTAATTGACCGAGCTGGTCGTTTTTTCCCATGATTGGAAGGAGGGGAAATGGTTTACGTACCTAGGCTGACGACCTGGGTCAGGACCTGCCTGACCTGAAGAGAGCGGATTGAATCAATGCTTTCTCTGATCCACTCCATCTCTCTCCCCTTCTCCTCCTCTCCTCTCGCCTCCTTCCCTTCCCTTGTTTTCGCCTTCCTCGCGGCTTTTGGTGCCTCCCCTCTTCCGTGCAGCAGGACAGCAGAACGACGAGGAGTGGAGGAGGGTTTCTTTTTAATTTATTTCGCCGTCGGACCAAGAACCCACGGTCACCCCTCGAATCTCGAAGTGGTCCGATTTAGGTTGCGTTTGCTCGAGGTGGTTCAAATAAAGTTCACTTGGATAAGAAGGCTTGGTCTGTGACTATAATTGCGCCGATAGGGGACTTATGATTTGCTTGATGGAGGAGCAGATTGGATGTTTGGTTTCTGTTGGATGCACAAATCTGAGCTGAGTTGTTTTTTCTGTTTCTGTTTACCGTTAAGTTGAAAAAACAAGTTCAAAGCTTTAAGGAAAAAGAGTCTGAAAAAGTATGGTAGTAAGTCCTATACAAAAAAGTCACAGTTTGTGCGAAAGTAGTTATAGAGTCAAAAAAAAAAAAAAAAAAAAAAACTGCAACCACAAGAAATTAAACTATCTACTAAGATTATGCACTATCGAAGATAATCCTTTGATATGATTAACACTTTGTTAGTTGAAATATCACTCAGACTTTCTGAGTTTTTGAGTTTAAGTTTAACTTTTGTTGTTGGAAATTTTTTGTGATTTATCTGTAGCATAATATTGATAGTGGAAAATAGTGGTAAAATTCTTATTTCATATATATAATAGATTACCGTTTATAAAAAAAAAAGATTATGCACTATCACGCTCCTTCTAGCATCTCAAGTCTTAATTTGAGGTAGAACCAACGTCCATGGAGGAGTCAGGAATAGTGGAGATGTCATTCCTTGATAGTTGATGTATTATTTTTCAATTTTGTTGCAATATTCTAAGTTCAGTAGATATGTTAACAACTATAGTTTCCTGTCTAGAAGATAAAATTTCTAACCAGAAACTCTACAAAGTAGCTAGAATGAGTGTGTTTCGACACTTATTATTTATTGAAGATATGAAATGTTGTTTTAAAGTAAAAGTTTGAGATAAACTTATAATAGCTAAACAAACAATACTATTATGTAAAAAGTAACTCCAAATCAATGTAGAAACTAAGCAATGGGAAAAAAAAATATGTGTAACTGATTCCAAATTACATCCACAAATTTTACAGTTTAATGAGCCCATCCAACCTTTTTTGTCAAATTTTCACAAGATAGGCTTTTGTCATTAATTGCAAGTTATGTAAAAATTTTAACTTTTAAAGGAATAACACGTTTCCAAATGTTTTTTATAAAATGTTGATCTGAACCTCTAATCATCAATAATTTTGTAGCAATTATTAACCAAAAATGGTAAGATTTGGGAAGGCATCCATGGGATAAAATCTTCTTTAAAAGTAAGAATAACTGCATTAATTATGTTGTTAAAATCTACATGGAGGGGAAGCATGTCTATCGGAATTGGGTGAAATTGATCCATCCATCATGCATATATGATAGGAAAATATCATTTGAGTCAATGTTCATTTTTTTAAATTTGGCAAGGAAATAGAGTGCAGGATGAGAGAATTTAAGAAGAGTGTGTCTAGGCCATCTGTTTTCCAAAATAGAGTAAAATTGCCATTTTCGATAGCATAGGTACTAAAATTATTTATAACCATAAAACAGTCCTTCAATTCTTTTCACATAGGAGACACATTCAATTCCTTCCATATAGGAGACACGTTTCTAGAGATAAAATTAAGGATTGCACCAAAGTTGTTATTATTAATATATCTATTGGCAAAAAGATAATACCATTTGAGGTTGTGCTTGTGAGATAGAAAGTGCCTAAGAGCTTGCACTTTGGAGTAACATTGTAGTTACGAATTTTTATAATTCCTAAATCATCTTATTGTTTGACCTTACAGATATTTTGTCATTTGACCAATGGGTATGCCCTGTTGTTAGTGAGGGAGGAGTTTCAAAGGAATCTTTTATGAATTTTGTCAATCTATTTTTCAACTCTAATGGGAAGATGCAGAGTAGATAGATAATATGTTGGGATTGTAGACAGTACAACATTAAGAAGAGTGAGTCGACCTTCATGAGATAAATATTTACTTTTCCAACAATTCAGACTTGTGTTCAGCTTGTCCAAAACTAGTGCCCAATTGTTATAGGAAGCCTTTTTGAAATGAAGTGGAGAACCTAGATATGTAACAGACAAGAGTGCCAAATTACAACTTAGGATTTCACAGTATCGACTTGATAAGTCATTATTTATTTCAATCCCAGTAATCAACGATTTTTGGAAATTTATTTTCAACCCCAAATAGACTTGAAAATAGCACAAAATTCTCTTAAGATTTATTAGATTTTCATCAGATGGTTCAATGAATAGTAGTGTATCATCTGCGTATTGAATGCTTAAAACATCTGGTCCATTGTGTGGGAATAAAATTCCTTTGATAAGGTGATTTTCCTTTCCTAAACATAGCATCTTATTAAGGATATGAGCGATAATTATGAACAGAAGAGAGAATAAGGGGTTTTCTTGCCTTAATCCATTAGAAGTACTTAAATAACCATTTGGTGTGTTATTTATTAAAATGGAGAATTTTGCAAAGTGTATGCAAAATTTAATCTGAGTTATCCATTTGCTGCCAAAACCAAAGCAAAACAAAACATTAATTAGAAATTTTCAATTAGTATTGTTAAAGGTCTTTTCAAAATCTAACTTAATCATCACTCCTTTCGAGTGAGAAGAGTGAATGAGGTGTAAAGTTTCCTATGCGACGATATAGTAGTCGCTAATATTTTGGTCTTTTAGAAATCCACATTGGACATCATCCAATAAATAATTTAGGATGGGGCTAAGTCTATAAGCCTAGCATTTCGATATGATTTTATAAGTACTATTAATCAAACTAATTGGTCTGAAGTCTTGTACATTTTTAATATTTAACTTTTTTAGGATGAGAGTGAGGAAGGTTTGATTGATGCAACTGAGGGTATCAATATCCTCAGCTTGGTAGAAATATTATAGGACTTCTAGAATATCCTCTTTGATCATATCCCAAAAGTGATGATAAAAACATAAGGAAAAACCATCAAGGCCTAGTGATTTTTCTCTATGGAGACAGAAGACAATCTCTTTGATTTCATTCTCTAAGAAGATATCTTCAGTATCGCAGCTATTGTGCACTTTGTTATGTAGTAATAAATCCCAATTTAACAGGATTGCAGACATAGAGGGTTTATTGAAAAGCAAGTAAAAGTGATCTTGGATGATGGAAGGTGATAGCTTGATGTGACTTTGATCTAGCTCCTTGTATGATGAGGAAGGTGATTGTATTCTGATTAACTCATAATTCATGCATATTTTATTTCCATATTTATCTATTTTGTGTATAAATAATATTTATTTGAGGTGTTTTGTGCAAATTTTGCAAGAATCTACGAAAATAAGGGGGAAAAGAATAATTGTGCCAAAAAGAAAGATGTTTACATGAAGATTTCAAAGATACGTCAAGAGGTCAAATCCAAACTATCCGCATTCCAAAAATATAGGAAAGAAGAATTGATTAAGGGAAGACTAAGTTGGAAACAATTACAGAAGACCCAGGCACCTGGGAGGCGCCTAAATAATGGCTCTGACCTGGTCTCTGAGCATGGTTGATTTGCGTTGGAAAATATCTCGTAATCAAATGTAAAAATCATTTCTATTTATCCGGATTTGTCTCCGACGTAAGCAAGTCCTTGTAAGCCTATAAAAGGACCTCCTATGTAGATCTCTGGAAGGAATTTAGGTTTTAGACTCTCTTTCTTTTCTTGTATTTTGGAAGATCCTGAAGATCATCAGTGTAATCTTAAGTTTCCTTTAATAAAAAGTTTTTTTTTAATTTTAATTATGTCTTCTCTTTCTCCTTCCTCCTCTTTTATTTTAATGCTTTATGTTATCATGCTTAGTTAATCTTTTAGATCTAGGACAGAGATGAAGTTTATTTAGATTGAGATGTGTGATAATGTTTTCTTCTTTTTGTCTTTGTGCTTCATGCAATGAATATGTGAGTTGAATGTATATTACATAGATTATTCATAGAATCAATAAACTTTGATAGACTAACATTGATTTCATCTTTTTAGTCTATGCTTAGGAAAGATTTAATTGAGGGTTGTGTATATAATCTCAATTCCATCATATATCATCTGATTTAATTTGGTTTGTGTGTTTTTACTCCTAATCTTGATATGCTATGGTGCACATTTGAGCATATAGTTTGTTCTTGTGGGGATAAGAATCATTGAATTAAGTTATTTAGATCAAATAAAGGGTGAGGGAATAAACATAATCATGCATTCTTAATTCTAGATAAATGGATTTGAAAATCTAGCTTTACTTAATCTATTGCTCCCTGTTTTTTTAGATTCAGTATTTAATCATTATCTTTCTCATTTTTTCATCTCAATAATTGATAATAAATCTCTGTTCTTGAACACTTTTCTCTGTGGAATCGACCTATATTTATCGACGTACTATATTGGACGCCGTACACTTGCAGTAATTAAATAAGTGTAGACACCACGATTTTGAGGTGACTCATTGATGAGTTTTCCAGATGTTGCTTTGGATATGGCTAACCCAACCACTTTTTGAATCCCATTAGCTAAGCCAACCACAAGTCCATAGCAGGCCCGCAGCCTAATTAGAAATCCAGACAAGTAGGGAAGAGCACCTAGCTGGAGCACCAATGTGGAGCACTTGTTTGGAGCATTGAGCAGGAGCACTACAGTGGCACACCTAGCTGGAGCACTAGGCTGGCACACCTACCTGGCGCGCAACCATTTCTCAGACTGCTGGCTGCTGGCTTTCCACCTCCCATGGTTGTTACCTCAACCAACGAATATGCCTTGGAATCTTCCCAGGCTCTTTGTTTATGAGGCTCCTTGCATCCTCTAGGAGTTACCCTTAGGAAATCCTATATAAGGACCCCTATAGGCAACCATTAGAAGAGGTTAGAAACCTTGATTTCAGCAATCCTGATCTGAGCAAGCATCTTGGGCAAGCAATATACTCTCTCCAGTAGCCTATTCTCGTTTTCTAGAGTATTCCCTTGCATTCTAAGGTATCCTCGGTCCTTCCAAAGTAACAGGGATCCCTTTATCTTTGATATTTCTAGAAGGAACATCTTGGGAGGTAGGTCTTCTCTTTTCCTTCTTCTTTAATTTCAGCTCTTGCACCAAGCTAAAACATGCCATGCATTCACATATAACCTGATTTTGATTGCTGTCTGCATAAGAGTTTTATGATGAGATTGCTTGTTTCCTGTGCAAGATATTCAACATGTAAATCTGCATGATAAAAATCTGCACCTTGTAGTTCTCATGAGTTGCTTTTTTTTCCTTCTTATTTTCTTACATGAGAAATCCTAGCTCATGTACATGTATGCTAGGAAAGATGCAGTAGATATGTTCTTTATGTATCCATCATGCATATGTTTTGTTCAGATTGTTTTCTCATTTCCGATTTTTTAGAATCCCATGCAAGCATATGCAGCCCATAAACCCATGATTTAACGTGATTTGGAATCAAAAGATAAAGACATACATTTGATAGAGTGATATCATGTTTTAGTCTTTCATCCTCTGCATAAACTGATTTGGGTTAAAGAATAGTCATTCATCTCTGAATCTGGACCAGATTCTGAATCAGACAGCCATTCTGGAGCACCAGAGTGGCGCACCAACCCGGAGCACCACTCTGGCGCACCATTCAGGCACATTAGACTGGTCAGAGAGCAAAACACTCACTTTTGTATCCCTGTTTGCATAGTTTTCAATGACTTTACGTCTGATCCTTTTACTGTTGGTTCTCTGATATTCCATGGTTTTGCATGCATGTTTTCAGTCCTAAATAACAATTGTTTTCCTAATTATTCTCCCCTTTGAATGTTCAGTCCATGGCTAAAATCTGGTAGGTTGTTTGCCTCTACTCCAATATAGAGAACCATGTGCATCAACCGATGATCCAGAGATATGTCTGAACCTTCTTGCATACATCTTAGCATGAATAGGTTGGAATCTTTTGTGAGGCTACTAGCCCTTAAGGACAAGGTCCACAAGTCATTACACTTGCATTTCTTTCACTTTTAAAGCATATTTTCAAGCTTTGTAAAGGGTTTTACATGGCATGGTTTACTGGAATGCATTCATATGCATGCCTTTCTAGTATTTTCCTTGGCACATATTTCTGGCCCACACAGGAGCACATAGGTGGCACACCCGACTGGAGCACCAGTCTAGCGCACCTAACAGGCGCAGCAGCCTGTTTTCAGTAGTACACAGCAAGTTTTCGCATGGTTTTTAGCATGATTTCCAGCTTCGATTTGCTTTTAGTTTTCTCCAGTGTAGACACCCCGATTTTGCAGTCACTCGACGGCAGGCTCCTCCGGAAGACGCTCTGGTTGCAACCACCACTCCTAAACCCTAACTCCATAGAACCCTAAGCCCGCTTAGACCCAAACAGACCCCACTTAGACCCAAACAGACCCCACTTAGGCCCACACAAGCCCATTAGGCCCGCACAAGCCCATTAGGCCCACACAAACCCACTCAAACTTGATCCAAGCAAAAACCCTAATTTAAAACCAAAATAAGCAAAATTCACCAAAATTCACT